>VZTL01028161.1:58969-70260 GCA_013400535.1 Scopus umbretta | reverse complement strand
GGGGCGGGGGAAGATAAGAGTGGCTGCCGGAAGGAAGACTTGTTCAGGGAACTATTTTCTGCTTGTCAGTTTATGCCTTGGATTTCACAATCCTGGTGAGCATGGAGATGCCTGTGACTCGGGACCTCAGTGGCTCTCAGCACTACCAGGCTCCATGCCCTGATCCCACCCTTTGAGGCTGGAAAAGCATGGGGAGAGCTTTCCTCTGCCTGGCCACGGGGGGAAAAAAAAACCCATGGAGTGGGTGAGGATGGATGGGGTGGCTGAAGCGCTCACCTGCCTCCCTCCGGGATGGGTTGGGAGAGCGATGCTGTGTGCGCGGAGCGGGCTGGAGGCTGGTGGCAAGCGTGCCGGGGAAGCTGGCGGCGAAAGCATCGCGTCCTTGCAAGCAAGGTGCATCCCTGCTGGTCCCAGTCAAGGGGCTGAAGGGGAGGACTGGGATCTGGAGAGCTTGGACCTGTGCAGGCAACATGTGCAGGCCCTGGGGGATGCTGTCTGCTCTGCGGAGATAAGCAGGATGAGGAAAAATCCCTTGGGACAAGCTTTTGGCAGGGAAGGACCCTCCAAAGAGTGATGCTCTCTTTGCTGTGGTGGTCAAGAAAGCCTTCTGCTTCAAGAAGCACATCTGTAGCCCACAAGGAACGATGGACTCATATGTCTTTCCAGGGCTGAGAGGCTCAATATTTTTAGTATGACAGCATCTTCAGCGACTCCCCCATCTCTCCTCCTCTTCTAAGGCAGCAGAACCCCCCGCTATTTTTTACTACATCCTTGGCTGGTTTTTTTAGAAGGCACCTGAGCCCTGCCCTTCCCGGGAAAGGCGAAGAGCATCCCCTTCGATGGGCTAGCAGCGATGGGAGAGGTTTTAGAGGGTTCTGCCTTGCCCCTGCAGGGAAGCCGGCTCTGAGCCCTGGAGGGCTTTCGGGGGAGGATGCGTTTGGAGCGAGCCTTCGGCGAGGGGCAGCGGGGGAATAACTCGGCGGTAGCTGGTGCCTTGGCTTCTGAGAAATCAGGGAGGCTGAGCAGGCGCGCACCCACCCCATCACGCGGAGGCAGAGGAAGTCCAACGCCGGGGCAGAGGCGCTGCCGGCTCCCGTGTTCGCCGTCTCAGCTGTGCCAAAGGGACCGTCTTCACCTCCTCCCCAAAAAAACTTGGGCGGTGCGGTCAGGGAGTCCACCAGCAAGCCCAGGTTACCCCAGAAGCAGAGTTTCTGCTTCAACACTCCCCCAAGGCTTGGAGGGACCGTGAGGGGGAGCAGGGATGGGCAACGGTTATTGCAAAGATGTGCCGAGGAGCCAAATCCCTGGCTCGGCGTGGGCTCTCGGAGATGCCCGCTGTCTTCGAGAGGGATCGGCAGTGGCTTCCAGCATCCCGTGCAGTGATGAACGGGAGAGATGCATCTAACTGGAGCCGGCATAACCCTCCTCCAAACACCCACCTCTATCTCATCAGTACATATGGAGTGATTCACCCTGTTTTCTAGGTCTCCGTGCCTTCAAAAAGATGGGTGCTGCTCATATTGCTGAGCACCCAGGCCAGAAGGCGTTGCAGCCGAGTTGCCGGAAAGCCCTGGCTCCCTGACTTGCCCCGTTTTGCTGCGAAACTCGCTGGATGGGGTTAACGTGCTCCCTCTGCCTTGCTGGCAGTTACTGGTTAGGCTTTCAGGAATGCAGGCAGCTATCCAGGGGACAAGCCTGTGTTGTTGCTTTGTTGCTGGCAGCCCTACCTCCTGGCACAGGCACCTCTCTGTGCCCTCCCTTGGGTGGGAAGGGGCCAGAGGGGCTGCTTGGGGTGAAGAGGGGGAGGGAATTGCACCATTTTGGGACCTGCAGGCAAAACACTTTGGGAGGCACCGTCTCCCTGCCTTCTTCCCCACCGGCATCTTTCCCTTGGAGGGAACTGGGCGTTTATGGCATCGTTTGGGAATTAGGGGTGAGCTGATGGCTCAGGACAACCTCTGATGTGGGGATGTGCGTGTCCCTTGGGCACAAGATGACACCTTGCCCTGGAGGCTGTCTCCCTGGAGTCCACCCTGAGCTGGTTTGGCTGATGGCATCGCCCTGCTCCCATCTCAGTGCCTTGGGAAGCAGGAAAACCCCCAGAAAGTCACCCAGGTCATTTCCTTCCTGGCAGATGAAGATCAGCCCCTCTGCCTTTGCCTGGCAGAAGAAAGATCTCTGCTCCCACCCCACGCCGGTGGCCCCAGGGTGGTGGGAAGTCCTGGGGGGGGACACACAACTGCTGCTGCTGGTGTGGCCAGGCGCCTTGCAGGGATGAGCAGCCCTCCCATCCTCACCTCCCTGTCTCTTTCCTTGCAGGCTGCAGCATTTTAAGGAATGCATCAAGTTCATCCATGAATGCCGGCTCGGTGGTGGAGGCTGCCTTGTCCATTGGTGAGAGCTGCTGTCCCCGCCTCATGTCCTGAGTTCGCATCGGTCCTGTGGGAAGTGGGGATGGGGTCCCAGAAAGTGTCCTCAGTGTCGAATGTCACTTGTGGTGGGGAGGATGAAGAGGAGAAGACAAGGAGCAGTGGGAGGGCAACAGGGGAAGGTGTCCGCTGCCGAGACCCATGGGGTCTCTGAGCATCCAAAGGGGTGGGACAGGCTAGAGGAGGGGACGGAGGAAAGCCACCTGCCCAGAGCCACCAGCAGCGGCTCCCTGTCCATGCTGGTCCTTGCCCCCACCCAACCCATGGCCGGGGAAGCCCGCTAGCACCCCAGCGAGAGGAGGGGTGCCCACGGGAAGATGCATCCCATGGGTGTCCCTTGCCGCGGGGCCACACCAGCCTCCGTGGTGGGAATACCTCTTCCTAACCCCGCTCCCCCGTGCCGTGCCAGCCTGGCTGGGGTCTCCCGCAGCACCACCATCCTGGTGGCTTACCTCATGACGGTGACCGAGCTCGGCTGGGAGAGCTGCCTGGCCGCCACCAAGGCCGTGAGGTCCTACGTCAGCCCCAACTTTGGCTTCCAGCAGCAGCTGCAGGAGTACGAGGCGACCTTGCTGCAGGAGGTACGTCCCGCGACGACGTCCCCTTATATACGCGTCTGTGGCGCTTGCAAGCAGGCACGGCTCTTTTGCGTGCAGCTCACTGCAGGGGCCAGCTCTTTGCCCGAGCTGGCCTTTGTGCATGCTATTTATTACCTGGGGAATTTGGGTTTTGCATGAAAAAAAAAAGAACATCAGAAAAAAAAAAAAAAAAAAAAAAAAAGAAGTGCCTTAGACATTATGCGAGTGCACTTAAGAAAGCTCTTTAAAACCCCAGTGCTTTTCTCGAGAGTTCAGTTAGGAGACAGCGGGAGGGATTGGTGAGCAGCAAGTCCCCCGGGAGCCCCAGAAAGGGTGCTGGGCCCATTCCTGGGAACGCAGCGGGAGCTGGAGGCGGAAAGGGGGAGAGGAGAGGGAGGAAGGCTCTTGCGAGCGGCTTCGGGATGTCTGGGTGTGCTTGGATCTGGCAGGGTTTCCTCTGACAGCAAGTCCTCTGCTTTTAGAGGCGGGTGACAGAGAGAAGCAAGTGTTGATGGAGAAATTCTCCTCTCCCCTCCCCAAAATGATGCGGAGCAGCAGGTTTTAGGAGAGCAGAAGCCCTGGCTGGGTGGGTTTCTGTCCTGTGCAAGGCAGGGATGTAGCTGTAGCTGTGCCAAGCTGGATGCCGGCAGCTGGGAGCAACGGCGGCATGTTTACTCGGAAGAGCGCTAGTTGCAGGGATCAGAGCTTCACTTTTGACCCGGAAAGCCTTCAAAAGCAAAGGGAAAGGCCTTTAAAAGCACAGCTCCTGCCCGGCTCACCAGCTGCCCTCCAGCCTCCCACGCTGGACCCTGCTCCTCTGCCCAGCCCCGGGCTCTACAGCAAAGAACCGGGGCCCAAAACTGCCCCGGGAGAGCACACGGGCCACAGCTGGACCTCTGCAAGGAAAGAGTAACCCACAGCTCGACAGGTACAAGGCATCCCGCAGCCCACGTCGCCCCTGAACTTGGTCCATCCCATGGGCGAAACCCTCCCATCTGCCGTAGCCACGAGCATCACGCAATGGCCCCGCGGCAAACGGCAGCGAAGATCTGGCGGTCCCTCCGGCCATGCCGAGCGGGTTCAAGGGGATTTCTCTCCTCCCAGGACAGAGGCAGGGACAGCATGTGACATCGGCCCAAACGGCAGCCCCTTCCCTGCCGCCGAGTTCCCTTCCCTGGATGCCGGAGGGAGTGGGCAGGCGCTGTCACATGGGGGACACAGCTCTGCCCTGTTATCACCAGCTTGCAAAAAACACCCGCAGAGGAGGGCGGCAAACGGTCCAAGGGATTACAAAACACCCACGGTGCTGGAGATTCCCTGCGGGGCTTCCCCTGGTCCGGCCAGCTCTCCCTACCCCTTCCCACGCTCTGTCCGCATCCCAGCACAGACAGCGATGTGGGGTTTGGTGTGCCCCTGCTCCATCTGAGTTATTCCTCCTGCTCCCCAAAATCCTGGCTGGGCTCAGCAGACGCTGGACTTTCTTCCCTTTCCCTTAGAAGCCGCTTTTTCATCACCTCAAAGTTTTGCTGGGGGCTCTGCAAGCACTTCCTTGAAAAGACCAAAGGCAGAACCAAGGGCGGAGGCGCTTGGATGTGTTTTTCTGAGCCACGGGGTTTAGCAAGAGCTGCCTTTTACAAAAAAAACCCTGCATTCCCCACGGTCGCTGCCTCTCGCTGCCTCGGGGAGGGAAGCTGCGGATGGCCCTCGTGGGTGGACTGCTGCTAGCACGGCCCCGGGGGCGAAGGCTGGCTGCTGGAGCGGGGAGCGCTCTGACATTACTCGCCTGCAGCTGCATTTGAAGAAGGGGAAGAGCCAGGATGGATGCTCCAACCCGACCGGCAATGCCCTGGTCCGAGCTTGCCCCTGCACCCACCACCTTTGCAAGAGGAAGGGACTTGCGGGCAGCAGGGACAGGTCAGCCGAGGTGGATGGCCGGCTGTCTCGTGGGGTGGTGGTCACCGAAGGCACGCACCTGCGTGGCCAGGAGCCCGCGGGACCCGGTGCCACGTGTGTCCTGTGCCTTGCTTGACGCCGAGCAGCAGTTGGCTTGCTTACCTTGGCTGCAGGAGGTGACACCTTGTTCCCGTTGGTGGCTTTGGTGTGGTTTTCCATGTGTGTAGGTAGGAGGCAGGAGCAAGGGTATCGTGACCTGAGCTCCAGCTCTTTCTGAGGGTAGAAAAGGGGTGAAATTTCCCCGTTTAGCCCAGCTGTCATCCTGGCAGGCAGCAGTTTGGAAATGCAGTGCTTGGGAGCAGACATGGATAAAGGCTGCTCGGGAGGAAAAACCTCATTTCTTGTTGGTTAAAACCTGTGAGGAACAGGTCAGTTCCCCTGGGGACCTCCTTCCTAGGGCCGCGGGCGAGCATCCCTCGGCGCCTCGGTTTCCTCGATCCGGAGCAGGGACCTCAGATGGGATCCTGGGAGGCAGAAATGGGGAAGATGCTCTCAGGGACTGGCCAGCCGGCCCCTCGCCGCAGGAAGCGCGCTTCGAGCGTGCAGCTGTGGTTTTGAGCTGGCCAGTGGTGCTCATCGGGGCTAGATGGATAAAGAAGGAAGGAAGGGACCAAGAGCAGCAGCAGGATGACGGGTAAGTTTACCAAAGGAAGTGAGCAAGCGCAAAGAAGACAGTGGGGATGAGAGAGCGGGCACAGATGGGCATCTGGGGGATGGATCCATCCCTCCCTGTCTCTAGGTCCCCCCGTGGTGCTGGCACGCTGTGGCCAGGCTGCCTTTCCCCCCTGCCCGATGCCATCCTAGATGGGATGGGAGCTCCGGGCCCCGGGAGAGAGGAGGAGGGCAGCGGGTTAGTGGTCAGCGCTGGAGGAAACGGGCTGTAACCACTTCTTGCTCTGGCTTTAAAAGGAAACGCCTGGCAGCAGCAGCAGGGTGCTTCCCCCGGCCTCCCACCGGCTCCTTCCCTTCTTCGCTGGATGGTGGGAGCCAGCGCGGAGGCTGGGCAGTGCGCGCCGAGCCGCCGTGGGTGCCGAGCCTTGGTGGCCAGGCTGGTCTCCCCACGGAGCTTCATCCCTCTGGGCAGTTTGTTCCCCCCATGAGCAGCTGGCATGGATGCTTGCCCCAGATCCTGTCCCAAATCCTTTGGGACTTACTTCCCAGGGGTTGTTTTCTAGTAAGGAAATCTGGCCTGGCTCTCGGGGTCCACCCCGAACAAGGGGTCTTCCTGCTTGCAGGTAGCGAGCACGCAGCAGCTGCGGTGCGTCCCGCTGTCTGAGGGCGTGGATTTGGGAAATCCAGACATTCCCGGTGGAAATCCCCTCTGCCCAAGCTGACTTTCCCCAGCTGCAGGAGCGGGGAACGCTGCCAGGGTCAGTCTCAGGTTTTACCCTCTTGTGGTTCGTCGTCCCCGCGCCTGTGGCAGCCCTGGCCAGACGGGGCTGAGCTGCTCGTCCCGTTGTCCTGCATCCCGCACCTTTGCCGTGAGCTCGGTGGCTGCTGGCCGCGGGGTGCCGCCGCGCACCCCGGGAAGCTGGAGCTGGAGTGCTAGCCCGTGCCGGGGCTCTGATGCTCACTCCCTCTCTGGATGCTTTGCACCTGCAGGCTTCGCATTCCCGGCTCCATCCCCTCCGTCCTTTTTGTAAAGCCTTTCGTGTTGCTGGGCGTGCTCTTACCACCCGTCCCAGTAAGTCCTGCTTGCTGGAGCAGCAGGTTCCCAGCTCCTTAGGAAGACGGCGGAGCCCTGCCTGCTCCCTGTGAGCACCGGGCAGCCGGCCCGGCAGGTCCCGGCAGAGCTGCCCATTCCTGCCCATGCTCTCGGGCGCTGCAGTCTGGGCCCGTGTGGCCGTTTCTCACCCCAGCACTAGCGGGAAGCATTTCTACAGACTGCCTCTCACTTCCCAGCCACCTCCGGACCTCAGCCTGCTGCCAGCTGGCCCCCGGCCACCAACCCACTCCTACCACCGGCGCAGCCTTTGGCAGCTGGCTGCGGTGATGGGAGGGATGAGAGGCACCCCAACACGGCCCGGCGGCGGGCAGGACGCTCGGCAAACAAACCTGCCTCAGCACGCAAGAGCCGACCTGGCCTTGCAGCTCGTGGCGGCGAGTGCAGCCTGTCCCTGTAGCCGCCACGGCGGGGAGGAAGCGTGGGGAAGCTTTTCTTACAGGAATTCAGGCACACAAGGAACAGCAGCTGCTTCTTGGCAATGAAAAGTAAATAAAGCTGCTGTCCCGGCTGCAGCCTGTGTGAGAAGCTGAGGATGCTGCCAGCTCTCCGGGTCGGTCTGTGCCGGGCTAGGGATGCGGGCAGCACTCGGCTGGGGGGGGAAGCGTGGCATCTCTCGTACGACGTGGTTGTGTTGCGTGGTGCGTGAGCTCCTGTGAAACGGGGACCTTTCTGCTTGCTGGCTGTGGCTGGAGATCCCCCGGCCTCGTCTGAGGCTGTGGCCGGCATGCAGCGGGCATTGCCCCTGCTTGGCTCACTGCTTCCCAGCGGGGCTGTCGCACAGCCCGGCTCTCCAGCTGGGGGTGTCTCATCCCCAGTGACCCCGACAACCTCTTTCGGCTTTGTCCTGGCAGTACCGCGCCTGGATCCGCCACGCCTACGGCAGGAACCCGTTCAAGGACCAGGAGGAGCTGCAGCGCTTGCTGGCCCAGCAGGAGCAGAGGCAGAAGGAGCAGCATCTGGAAAGCAGGGAGAGCTCCTGGCTCCGCTCTCCAGCTCCCACCCACCCGCTCCCCTACCACGCAGGTGGCACCGGCAGAAGCAGATGGATGAACAGATAAGCAGCCGGCTGCTCGAAGGCAGTTGTTGGCCCTGGGGCTTGGAAAACGTTGTATTCCCTTTGCCAAACGCCCACGGGGGGTTCATGTCTAGGGCGGCAAGCAGCCAGCGCCGGCCTCGGCCGTGGGCTCAGGGGTTGGAGGGAGGGGGTCAGGACTCGCAGACTTTCCCCCCCTTGGCTGCCGGCTCCGTGTATACCTCCAGGCAAGCCAGTTAATTGATGACAGTGTCTTGCCCTGACCCATTCCCCCATTGCCCGGTGGATCGTGGCCACTTTTCCACAGCAAGCCCTGTCCCTCTCTCCAGCAGTACCTGGGCCCTCCGCCGGCAGGGCACGGGGATGCCAGCGCAGACCTTGGAAAGCCGGAGCAGGATGAGATGGGGAGAAGCCGCCTTGTCTGCTGCTTTGCAGTGAAGCTGGGGGCCGATACAGCCTGCGAGGCTGCCCTGAGGAAGGGGGGGGACGGGTCCCGGCCGTGGGTGTGCTGCCGAGCCCAGCTGACATCCCATGGGATGGAGAGGGCGGCCGGAGGCTGAGCTGCTCCCGGCGCTGCAGATGCCTCTGGCCGTGCTTGGACTTTTCTGGTCCAGCCTGGTCTTGGCAGATGTCCGTCTGGCATTTTTCTTAACCCATCCCTCAGGGAGGGGGGAAAATCCAGCGGTGCCTGTCCCCACCGCCTCCATCCCCGGAGCCAGAGCCGTTTTGGGTTTCCCCTGCCGCCCGATCTGCATGGCCCTGGTTGCAAAAGAAGCCAATAGCTCAATGGGACTCAATTGTCCCTCGGACCAATTTAACGCTGTCCCTCTCCAACAGCCTTTTTAATACTGAAAGACCGTGACCGTGTCCCTTTTTTCATCCCAAACTCATACACTGTGTTCCTAAAGCGTGGCCTCGCTGCCTTCCTTTGCCAGGACTCCCCACATCTGTCCTTCAAGGGGAGTCCCAACCCATTGCCATGGCCCTTCTACATTTGAACCTTCAAACCTTCCATGCCAGCTTGGCCTTTTGCTATAAATACCTTGCCCGGCTTCTCAAAAATATCTGTTCTGCAATCCTTTCTGAGAAAAAAAAAAACAACAAAACAAACAAAACAGCCCTTAAAATATTTCTAGGAATTCCCTTAATGAAAATTTCTGGGTACTCCGAGGGTGACAGCGCCAGGGGTGACTCACCCAACTCCTAAAGAAGAGAGTGATTAAAACCATGAGGATGGCTGGGCTTGATTTGCAGTGTTCCTGGTGGGAATGGAGGGATGGACTGCCACGACCGCTCCGCCGCTGTGTCCTGTTTCCTATTTTCTTGATGAGAACCACCAGCAAAATCACAAGTTTTAAAGACTCAATACGTTTAGCCATAACGTATAGGATACTGGGATAAAAATTATGGGGTCTCTTCCCTGTCTTTTTATGTTGAAAAAAGGGTCTCTCCGCTGTCTGTTATTCTACATGGAGGTACATCTCCGTTCACGCCTGCAGCGCGCACTGTGTGGGAAAGAGCCCCGAGCAATTAATAAGATCAAGGACCATAAATGCTGTTGGTGGAGTGGACTGAAGGGAAGATGAGCAAACCAGGTTATTTAATGCCTCCGTTATCATTTTAGGAAGCAGAAAAATGGAACTTGTGCACAGGAAAAAAAAAGAGAAGAACGTTGGTTTCTGGTGTTAATAGGAAGTCATCGGAGATGTGTGATAAGCAGAGATTAGGTTTGCAGTAGGTGTGATAACCACCGCGGAGCGCTGCCGTCCCGTCACCTGCACCAGCCTGGACGGCCGTGCCCCTTCCCGTCCCACGACCGGGCGTCCCGGGACGCAAACGTTCCCCAAGGAACGGCGGCACCAAAGCAGCTGTTACCCCTGGAAAAATCCCCCCCGATTATGGGAATCGCAAGGGATGCTCCCCATAAGCTGCAGCATCACCCACGCCTGGCATCACAGCAACAACCGTTGCCCAAATCACATCTCCTAAGCCCAATTGCCCCCAAATTTGAGGGGCGTCCCAGGCAAATATAGATTTTTTTTTCCACTCTGGTCTACATCAGTAGGACCTGTGGTGGCTTTAGGACTTCTGGCCACCGGCAGGCAAGCCCCGAAGCGGGTAAAACCGGCCCGGTTTCCACGTCGTTCTACATCGCTAAGAGCTCTGCACCCTTCGTGGCTCAGCTCTCCCGCGCCGCATCAGTCCTCCCGAAAGCCCGCTGCCTCTGGCGCGGGGCAGTTCGCTCTGCTGCCGTGTGAACGAGCTTCCCAGGGTGTTGCTCGCACACGGGGAAGGGATTTGCAAGAAATTCCCGGCTGCGCTGCCTGCCCCAGGGTGTGTTTCGCGTTTTCCTTTCCCAGCCGCTGGCAGGGCTGCGGGGCATCTCTCTCCCTTCCAGCCTGCTGCTGCGAGCACTGCGAGCGGCTGAAAAACCCATTTTAAGGGGGTTTTTATTTTATCCTCCTCCTTCTGGGATCCTCCTCGCCCCAGCAAATTGAGATTTTGCCTCGCCAGGCTGCCTATGAAGTTGTAGAACCGCAACGGAGCCAGAGGGGAGGGAGCAGGTCGATGATACGAAACCCCTTTAAAACATCCCAAACTTGCCAGAGCTTTTACAAAAGAAATAATTTTTTACTGGGGGGGGGGTCCCTGGGCGGCGTGGGGAGGCAGGACCGGTGCCATGGGGGTTGGCGATGCAACCCGCCCCCTGCAAAGCTTAACTTGGTTTTGGGTAAGAAACAAGAATAACCCTCCTAACCGTATCTAATCGCGAAAGATGTTTTTGGCTCTCCCCAAATCTCACAGGGGGGATCTGATTAGGATCAGTCGGGTGTTTAAAAACAAGGGCTATTACAGCCGTTATTTATTATAAATGACAGTAAAGGTTGTGTACCTTAGATCATTATTTTTATTATACCATCTGTGCAGCTCCATACATTTCCCATTTCTCTGTATTACCCATGTGGGAGTAATTGTGGTTTTCTTCCAAGAAATGTGTGTGTAATCTGGTAATCCCAAAAAAAGCCCCCTCCAGAGTCACGCTGCGGATTGTCCTTTACGCTCTGCTACGGCCGGCGGCCCCGGCTGGGTACGGCTGGGCTGGGGCTGCTGGGCAGTGCCGGGGCACCGGTCCCGGCTGGGGCAGCAAGGGAGGGACTGCTCCGGCACCTGGGAGTGATCCGGGAGGGAACTGGAGACTGCCCAGGGATGGACAGGGACGGGGATGGGAATGGACCGATCTGGGACTGGGAAGACTGGGCTGGGACTGGGGATGCTAGCCTGGGACTGGGGAGGGATTGATCTGGGACTGGGTAGACTGGCCTGGGACTGGGGAGACTGGCCAGGAACTGGGATGGACTGATCTGGGACTGGAGAGACTGGTCTGGGACTGGTGAGACTGGCCTGGAACTGGGATGGACTCATCTGAACTGGAGACATTGGCCAGGGACTGGGATGGACTGATGTGGGACTGGGGAAGGACTGGTCTGGGACTGGAGACACTGGACTGGGACTGGGGAGACTGGTCTGGGATGTGGGATGGATCGATCTGGGACTGGAGAGACTGGCTTGGG
>VZTL01028161.1:17758-58625 GCA_013400535.1 Scopus umbretta | reverse complement strand
AGCGGCGCGGCGGGCAGGTACCGGTACCGGAAGCCTCGTCCTGCCCGCTCGTCCCGGGGCGCGGGGAGGGGGATCCTGGGGATGGCGGGGGGGTAGGCGAGAACCCAGCCCGGTGCCCACGTCCCCGTGCGTTCGAGGGCTGAGCCCGCTTGATGGCGAGCGGCGCTGGGGTCGTGGGAGGTGCTGCCCGCGTTGCTTCAAGGCAAAGCCATGGATGGACGGACGGACGGGGTGGGGAGAGCTCGGTGGTGGCTTGGAGCCGGGATGGGGAGGGCGGTGGGGCATCTCTGCCGGGCGAGTGGTCTGTCTGTCCCTCCTGGCGTGGGGTCGGTGCGGAGCTCCCTGCGTGGGAAGCGCTCCCCGGCCGTGTCCTGCGTGGGCTGGCTCAGCTCGCTGGAGAGCTTGCTCAGCCCTTTTTCTGGAGGGGAAACGGAGCTCTGGCCTCTCCCAGCAATGGGAGCAAGCTTGCTAGGCGACGGGCTGATGGAGAAGGGAGGCCGGGTTCAAGCGAGCGTTTCCCAGGCTTTTCGTCTTGGTGTAACTTGGGCGCGAGCTCTTTGGTGCGGGACCCCGCAGAGAGGCTGTGCGTGTCCCCCCGTCCCGCTGGGGATGAGCTGTGGCATCAACTTTTGGGGCATCCAGCTCCGGAGAGGCAGCTGGGGTCGGGAGCTGTGCCCTCGGTGGTGCTTTAGCTGGTGGTGTTGGCTGTTGCCGTCCCCAAAAGCAGGGGCTGTGCTTGCGGATGGCCGGGGAGGTCTGTGCGTCCTACTGTGCTGCAGGAGCGCAAAGGAGAAGGGGCAGAAGTTGGGGGCAATGAGCTGGTGCGAGCCGGTGGCAAAGCAGGGACCACCAGGTCTCGGGCGGTGCTGGGAGCGTCCTTGTCTTTTCCCCAAAACCTTCCCACTGGGTGATAAAGAATGAGGGAGAGGCAGTCTTGTAAAATTTGGAAGAGGGCTATGAGCCCAAAAGGCTGGAGGGCTGATCCTGGAGCTGCTGGTCACTTCTGCCAGGCCACCAACTCCTGAAGTCCCTGCGGGTCTTGCCATGGAGGTGACAGGGGATGCCAGCAGGCTTCAGCCTGGCACTTGGCTTCCAGCTGGGTGGAGAAGCTTCTTCTTGAGTCCTCCATGAAGTCACCCAGTGATTTTTTTTTTTTTTGGCTAAAAATGACCCAAGGTCCCCAGCAAGGCTGGCTTGGCTTCACCCCGCTCCTTCCACGCGTCGATCCTCTGTTGCAGAAGATTGGTTGTGCGGCCTCCACCCCTGCGGTGACTCCGGGTGCCGCCTGGAACCAGTGCCCGGGGCTGCCGTCTCCGCTGGGGCAGACCCTTGTGCCAAGACCGGCCGGGGACGGCACTTGGCTCCCGTCTCCCGCAGACGCTAAAGGGCGTCTGCCCCGGGATGGCCCGTCCCGGTGTCACTTGCTCGGGTGACAGCATGACTGGGTGCTTTAATCCCTGTCCGTCTGCTTCCTATGTGACTTATCCCGCAGGAAAGGAGTAAGCAGAGCACCAAGTTAAGCAGAGCATCAAGTCAGCCTGTTTCTGTGAGCAGAGCGTTGATTGATAGAGCTGGAGGAAGAATTTGTAATAATTCAGAGGCAATTAATTACCTTGATATTTTTTTTCACGATAAAAGAAGCACGGGGGCATTTTAACGTACAGATGTTGGCACGTGGGACTTGCAGAGCTGCCGAAAACTGCTTGTCTCTGCAGGCAGTGCCACTACCGGCTGTGCACGAGGCAAAACCGGAGCCCGGCCCAATCCCGTGTACCCTGACTGTGGTGGGACAGTGCTGGGGGAGCTAACGGGGCTTGGACCTCTCGTCCCATCCAGGATGTGTGACCGCAACGGTGGGCGACGGCTCCGGCAGTGGCTGATCGAGCAGATCGACAGCGAGCTGTACCCTGGGCTCATCTGGGAGAATGAGGAAAAAACCATGTTCCGCATCCCGTGGAAACACGCCGGGAAGCAGGACTACAACCAGGAGGTGGATGCCTCCATTTTCAAGGTATGGGCAGATGGTTAATACCTGTTCTCCATGGTTTCTGAGCTCGGTGGTGCTGTTCTCTTCCTTGCTGACAGTCCCGCTGGTGGGAGTTGTCCACGCTGTCAGTGGGTTTTGCATCTCTCACCCCTGGGGGAGATGCTTTACCCTGCAACTAGTCTCCCAGGCTTTTTTGGGGGTGTTTGTTCCTCTTTGCCAAATGCTGGTGCCAGGTTCAGGTCTGTTTTCAGTGTGTTTGAATCCTGGTCTGACAGGAGAATGAGCCTGATGTGTTCCTTTTCACCTCCTCTAAACTTCTTCTCAGGCTATTATTGATGAAAGGCTGGATCTGCAAAAATAAAAAAAAACCAAACCCAAATCAAAAAACCCCAGGACTTTGCAGGAGGGAAAGAAGTTTTGGATTTCACTAAGGGGGGGTGGGAATTTCCAGTTTTGGGGAAAACCTGGAAAATTCCATCCTGAACCAAAAAGGTCAGGCTCTTCCCCAGGAATTCCCTTCCCTCTGCTTCCAAATACCTGTACCGGTAAGGGAGTTCACTTTCGGGGCAGTGACAGCTGGTTAGTGGCTGGTTTGGGAGCGCTGAGTTATGAGGATGGCATTGAATTCAGCCACCTGAAAATGTATAAGTATCTAGAAATACGTGGATTAAAGAAGACATACTTTGCAGTCTCCATTATACGTATTGTGACATTTTACCACTGAAGGGAGTTTGTATTCTCCCACCAAAAGCACAAATGATGTTTTGATCAAAAGAAATCAGCTTTTGCTTATTAGTCAGAAGGAGGCTTACTTTGATTTTTCTAAACTCTTTTTTTTTTTAATGGGGGTGTTACTGGGAACACCACTGCTTCAGCAGTGATGCCTTGCATCCCCAGCAGCTCCTGACCTGCCGGTGCAGAGGTGAAGCCCTGTGCTGTGATCTTGATCTCGGCTTTTCTAAAACCCTTCCCGAGCCCGGGTGGGTCGCTGGGGCAGGCGATGCGGCTCTGTGCCCAGATACCTGTCCCTGTGGCTGTGCACGGGGTCTGCGGTCTGAGAGCAAAGCGGCGAATAAACACGGGGTGGTTGGGAGGGTGCGAGGGGCAGAGAGGTGGGGAGAGCAAAAGGCTCTCTGCAGCCCCAGCTCCGTTGCCCCAGGGCTTGAGAGGGTTTGCAGAGCTCACATGGAGGATTTTTTTTTGTTGTTGCTTTGTTTTAGGCCTGGGCTGTTTTCAAAGGCAAGTTCAAAGAAGGTGACAAAGCGGAGCCGGCCACGTGGAAGACACGACTGCGCTGCGCCTTGAACAAGAGCCCTGACTTTGAGGAGGTGACAGACAGGTCCCAGCTGGACATCTCCGAGCCCTACAAGGTCTACAGGATTGTGCCAGAGGAGGAACAGAAATGTGAGTGCCCCGATAAGGGACTGACCCCAGGTGCGGGTCGGTCCTGCAAGTAACCACAGGCTTGTGCCACTGACCTACATCTGAGCAGGGCTTCCTGGCCAGATGCTCCTCTTCTGCTGTGAGGCTTTGCAGATGATGTCCCCTGTGTCACCGCGGTGGCAGGAAGGGGAGGAGGAAGGACAGACTTTTTTCTACCACCCTGAAACAGCTGCTTAGGAAGTAGGGGATAACTGCAGCTTTGCGTGACCTTCCATCCCATAAAGATGTTGTAGGGACCAATCCAAAATCCTTCCCCGACTTCAGTACTTGAGCCCCAACCCCTTGTCCTCTCAATGCCTGCCCTGGGCAGATGGCAGAGCTGCAATAAATCCCTTCTCTCTTGCCAACAGTGATTAGAGTAGCGATAACTTTGCAGAGAGCAGCTGCTGCTGCGATGTCTGGAGTGGCACAGGTCGTGCCAAGTACATCTCTGTTTGTGGTTAGGGGTGTGTGTGCTTTTTCCTTTTTTTTAGTTAAAAAAAAAAAAAACAACTTGCAAAAAAACCCAACCCTCACTGTCAGGAAATCTGCCTTTAGCATCTCGGTCTCCTCCGGCCACGTTCACACGGGGGGCGCGCTGCTGCTATGCAAATGGCACTGCAGGTTCCCACCGGCAGCACGGGGCGGCTGGTGGAAAAAGGAGAAGCAGCAGCAGCAGTCTCCGGGGTGCTCGGAAGCAAAACCAACCCTCTGCTCTAGTTCTGTCTCTGCTCCTGGCCGGGTTGATTTGCCTTATCGCTGATCACTGGGCAGTGGGTTGCACACCGGTGTTTAGTCCTGAAAAGCAGCTCTGGAGGGGGCTGCGAGCCCCCCCCCCGAGGCGCTGTTACGTGGCTCCGCTCTGCTGTGGTTCTCGGTTTCATAACTTTCACGGGGTGAAGGGTTTCTAAAACCCAGCGGTGAGATGAGACGTGGCGGGGTGGGGGGGGGTAGGTGTGCTCACTGCATCCCGGCCTCTCCCTCCAGGCAAAGCGGGCATCGCCAACGGGAGCAGCCTGAACGACGTCACGGAGATGGACTGCAGTTCCTCGGCAATCGATGACCTCATTAAGGAGGTAAGCCCTCCCTGTGGCTGCAGGTGGCCATGGGCAGATGGCGGACAGTTGCCTGATAAAAGCGTTCCCTTCCTAAAATTCAGTCTACAAAGCTTTGGGAATCGGCCCGGTGAGTGAGGCTGGGTTTCGCAGCTCGCTCACGTACGCCGGTGACGGGACATGGTTGCTGATGAATGGCTTGCACTTCTGATTTGCATCTGGGCAGGCGAGACCTTCGCTGGGTCACGGAGGCTGTTTTGCAGCTCTTTTTCCCCTTCTTGGCTGTGTCACCTTGGGCTGCTTCTGCTTAGTAGCTCTCTGCGGGTGTTATTTGAGTGTACAGCCTGGGGAATGCCAAACTTGCTCTTTCTAACCAAAAAAAGCTCATTGGCATCCTGTTGGCATTGCCATTTGGAACCTCTCAGAGCACTGCAAGTGTCTCCGTGCAGGGCAGGGGCTGTCCAAGGCATTAAAACCGCTCTGATCTTGGTGTCTGGTCTTGCACAGCCCCCCTGTGTAGATGAATACCTGGGGATCATCAAGAGAAGCCCCTCACCCCCGCAGGAGACCTGCAGAAACCCCCTGATACCCGACTGGTGGGTGCAGCAGCCCAGCCCTGGTAAGCAGCTGACAGCGTGTGCGGTGTTTAATGGGACAGAAAAAAGCCTACTGTACGGGAATGGACAACAGTTGTATTCCATCTTCCTTATTAAGAATGCCTGAAGTACTAATTAGGAGCACTGTTGTTGGCAGCAGGCACCCAAGAATGTGTGTGGCACAAGATTAAATCCACCTGGGAGTATTTGCTGGCATCTCCTGTGTGGGAGCTGGGAAGCCTGATGTGCCTGGGAGGGAAAACCGGGCGGCTGGTGGTGGGGAGAGGTGGAGGTCGGGGTTTGGGAGCTGGGCATGCAGGCACAACTCTGCTTTCTCTGCCCACAGCGTTGCCCTTGATGAACGGATACTCCGGCTATGAGCAGCATCATTCGGGTAAGGCAGCTCCCTGTTGGGTTGTGGACTGTGGCCATCAAAAGCCTCTCTGGGGCTGGGCCTCGCCTGTGTGCTGGCAGAAGGCAGCTCTGACTCTGCTCCCTGCCTCGGGGGAGGCTTTGCTCTGGGTTTGGGAGGTCCCGTGCCCTCCTGAGTATCCTCAGGGTTTGCGTGCTGAGCAAGGAGGCATCCTGCCTGTGCTCAGGTCATCCTGGCTGCCCCAGGATGCTGGGATCAGCCGTACCTTCAGTGTGGGGAGATCTGCCTGGAGCAAGGGAAGTGTGGAGCAAAGGCAGGAGGAAGGGGGTCGGCACTGGGAGCTCTCACTCGCTGATCAGTGGTGCTACCAGGCTGAGTGCTGGAGCTCTCCTCTAGCAAGTAGGTGGCCTCCTCCAGCAACTTGTTCCTGGGAAATCTTGCTGCTCTCGTGGAGTTTGGGCACTGCAGCAAAGAGCAGGCAGGGTTTGTCGTCTTCTGATGGGTGGTGTATGTGCCCATCCCTTCCCAGGTTACTCCCAGATGGTGATCAGCTTCTACTACAGCGGGAGGCTGGTGGGCCACATCACCACCTCGTGCACTGAGGGCTGCCGGATCTCGCTCAGCCAGCCCTCCAGCCATGGCGAGAAGCTGTATGCCCCAGACGCCCTGGAGCACGTGCAGTTCCCCTCGGCTGATGTTATCCAGAATGACCGCCAGAAGCAGGTCACCAGGAAGCTCTTTGGGCACCTGGAGAGGGGTGTCCTGCTGCACAGCAACAAGCAGGGCATCTTCATCAAGAGGCTGTGCCAGGGCAGGGTCTTCTGGAGCGGGAACACCATGGTCTACAAGGACAGGCCCAACAAACTGGACCGGGATGAGGTGGTGAAGATATTTGACACCAACTTGTTCTTCAGAGGTTTGTGGGAGCATTTCCCTCTGTCTCTCCATCTGCTTGGTTGGGTTGAAAGGGTGGAGCCTTTGGCCTTGGAGCACTTTGGAGTTGTCACTCTCCATCACCAGTGGGTTACCCGGGTGCTCTGGATGAGTAGCTAATGCTACCAGATCTAGGAAGGAACAATCTGGTATCCTGTGTCACTAGCAAACTCCTCCTGGTTGGAGGCTTTGGACAGCAAAGCTGGCCTCTCTTGAGCCCACGGCTTTCTTCCATGACAGGGTGCTTGGTCCTGAAGCTGTGTAGCAAAGGCTGGCAGCCTGCAACAGGCAGCTTCCAACTGTTCCCCTCTCATTGCAGAGCTGCAGCACTTCTACAACAACCAGGGCCGCTTCCCGGACAGCAGAGTCACGCTGTGTTTTGGAGAAGAGTTCCCAGATGCCGTGCCCCTGCGGTGTAAGCTCATTCTCGTCCAGGTATGGAGGGCTGCCCTTTGGAGCAATGCCGCTGAATTTCTTCTCTTTTCTGGACCATGTTGCCCTCTTTCCCCCCACAGGCAGAGCTCTAGCTTCAACCCCTGGAGCCACAGAACATTGGGGTGCCCAAATTGGTTGGGTGCTGGGTGTGGCATGAGTATCGGCTTATCCACAGCCTCTCGAGAGGTGCTTGGGCTGTTGCTTGTCAGACTCCTTGATCTGGGTAGATGATGTTTGCAAACAAAGTTCCCAAATGGCAAAAGTTTTTTTTTTCTAAACTGCTAGGAAATCTGTTCTCTTCTTCCTATTCCTGCCTCTTGGCACTGGGACTTCTGCCCTCTCCTGTGGGACATGGGGGAATAAATCCCTGGAATGGTTGAGTCAAGGGACAACCTCAAGCTGAACAGCCAACAGATGTGGTGAACCACCATGGTGGACAGCAGCAAGCCTTGGGAGGATGAAGGAGGGGATGGGATGAGAGGGACAGTCCCCATGGATCTGGCCAGAAACTTCTTCCTGGAGAAGCTGAAGCAACTCTGGGATCTCAAATGGGGCAATGCATAGGGTGTTTCTGGAGCCTGCACCCAGCATGGGACCCCCTTGGGCCCACAAGGCTGTGGCAGCAGGGACATGGCATGGAAGAGACAGGGAGGGTGTTGCATCCATCCTTGAGCAAGCAGAGTCTCCCCCAAGTCTGTGAGGTCCTGCAGGGGATTTTACAAGGTCAGAGACTGGTCCTACACCTCCCCTGCACAACGTTCTGACCTGGTCACCTCTTCTTGCCTTGGGTGTCTACAGTGGAGGATCACTCTGCATGTGCTGGGACATCCCCCCCAGCCTGTCCTCACCTCTGTAGCTCTGCTGGGAGAGGAGCTCCTTTTCTCATAGAGGTGCTTTGGCAAGGTAGTCTGTGGGGTTGGACCTGTTGACCTGGCTGGACCTGGCCACCTGAGTTTTTTGGCACAACTGTTCTGCAGTGTCTCTCCCACCTCATACCCTGCTGCCAGGGCTGGTGGGGGTGGATGGCAGCAGTGGGAGATGCCCAAAGAGGTTCCTCTTCATTCAGTGTCTTCATGACTTGTCTTTTTGTGTAGGTGGAGCAGCTGTGTGTCAGGCAGGTGGTGGAGGAGGCTGGGAAGACCTGCAGTAGCCCCATGCTCCCCGTAGCTGATGAGACACAGCACGACCAGGTGTACAGGATCTTCCAGGACATCTGCACAACGCACCAGCGGCCGCTCTTCAGAGAGAACCAACAGATTGCTGTCTGAGCCGCCTTCTTTGCAGACATAGCATGGTGGTTTGGGTTGATCCGGACCCAGTTTGGTCCCATTAGTGCTTAAATTCCCATTTTGGAGAGTTGGTTTTTGCTCTTTGCTGTTTCCAGTTGAGAGTCTATATAAATACAGCAGTAAAAACTGCCGTGAGAAAGTAGGTCAGATGCCCAGCATCTGGCCTGCAGACACTTTGCTGATCAAAAATGACTTTTGTACCAAGCAGGGTAGTCCTGGTACCATTGTCTATAGCTAATGGCAGGGGGAGGAGGGAGCATCTGAGTGGGGAAGGGCAGGGCTGGGAGCGTTTTGTGTTGCCTTTTGTTAATGGCCAGTCAAGCAGAATCGAAAATCAACAGATGTGACGACCTGCCCCACCGGTCTGCAACTCGGACCTTGCTGAGAATAGCAATTTGGTACGAGGTGTCTCCTGGAAAAAGCCTTAAAATGCTCAAATGTAGGAAATTCTTTCCAGAAATTAGGTAGTCTTTTTTTTTTTTTCCCCAAAAGAGTCCTGCTGATGGAGGATAGGGTATGCCTTCCAGGGAGAACCTGCTCAAATTCCTCTTTATTTTTGCTGTAAGGTTTATATGTCTATCTACCAAAGTACTTTGAAACTTGGAAACCAATGCAGAGATTATATATGTAAATCTTGAATATAAGAACTTAGGAATCTTAATTTTTCCTAACTAGAGACATAGTTTATATAAATATATCTTTAATTTTAAAGATTGCAGCATAGTGTGAATAGGTCGGCTTCACCCTCCCAAGTGCATGTGTTGGTCTCTCCCAAGCGTGACCAGGCAGCGGCGTCCATGTGTAAATCCTCATTAACACGCTTCGTGTGTGCATGCAGAACTGGGGAGCTGCTTGGGCATGCTTGCAGCTGGCACAAACCAAGACTGCACATGTGTGCGTGCTACTAAGCTGCCTATTTATTTTATGCCTGAGGTCTATTACATTTTTTTTTGTAATTTTTTATCTTCCTTCAATTAAAGTGCTATATTTTGTATTTCTCTTGCAATGTGGTTTTTGGTTGCAACGAGTTGGGTGTCATACCTCTGGTGGGGTGAACCTGGGATCTCTGTCTCGCTCTTGCCCTGGTCTTCCCTGCGGTGGGATGTGTGTTAAGGCTCTGCTGTTGCCTTCTTCCTGCTCTGTAACTGCCTGGCTTCATCCCTGGGGCAGGAGAGGAATGAGCCGGAATGCTGTAATGCGATGGAGGGAGGAAAAGGGTATTACTCATAGGGCCTTCATTCCAGGGAGCATGAAGATAAGTCCCAGCCCATCTGCCACTGCACTGACCTGGGTGCCCTGAGCTCCCTGGCCTGGGCTGTGATGCTCTAAGGTCATGGGATGGGGGGCAGTTATTTAGGGTCTTGCTCAAAGGCATGCTTTTGTTCTTTCCTTCATTATTGCCTGGTGCAGCCTTTTCCCCACTGTCTTCTCCATCTGCCTCTCTCATGGGGCCTGGTCTAGCGAAGGTGGGTGGTTTTGGGGGAAAACCAAGGGAAAAAAGGGAGCATCTGCCTTGATCAAAGTTGATATTGCAGCAGGGGAGGCTGAGCATCTGCACCCTCACCTGCCTTCACTTCAAGCTGTGTTTGGGGCAGCACCTCAAGAGGTTCTGGAAGGGTGTGAAGACCATGTTTGATCTGTCACCTTGAGCCCTGTGATGGACAAACACCACCAGCTCTTTCCTCATAGCAGGCTCTGCCATGTCCTCTGGGGTGCAGGCAGGGAGGTACCAGTCTTCATGGGGTGATCCCGGTACCCAAAGTACCGGGGGATGTAGGTGCTTGTCAAGGGGACGCTTGGAGATTGAGGCAGCTGGAGGCTGAGTCTCCTGAGGAGATGGATTCAAAGCTGTCCTCCCTGCTTGGGTATCAAAGCAGATCAGTCCTTTTTTGCTGCTCTGCCTTTTTCTAATAACGATAGAGATCTTCCCAAGCATGAGTGGAGTGGTCAGGGCGCAGTTAAGACGTGAGGACCTGGATCTTGGGTGAGTTGACCGCATCTCATGTCTGCCAGGAGGCTGTCCTGGAGGGAGCGACTCAGCCTTCCCCATCAAGCCTCCCTAAACTAATCAAGCATTCAGCTCTCATGGGACTTGAAGCTGCCCCCTCCTGCATCCCTCCAGGGTAAGCAGTTACAGCTTCTGTCCCAAAGAGCAGTGGCTGCACAGCAGAGAACCCACAACTTGCACCCAAAAAGTGCTCTGAGATGGGAGACCCAGCTGAAACTTTGTGGTTATACGTTAGGATTAAGGGAGGCCCTGCAGCCCAAGCTATTTATGCTGTGAGCACCCCACTCTATGGCTAAGTTCTCCATGCTGCAGCTGTGTTGGTGGGACGCTCATAGTCCGCCTGCACCCTCGTGCGCATCCCTTGCAGGCATTGCAGCACGTAGCTTTGGTGCTTGTGAGCAGAGATGGCTGCAGACCAAGATTTCTGAGGAGGCACCAAGTTCCTAAGTACAAGAAAGTCTCCAACTCCTGTAAGCTCTTACGGGACGCTTGGTCACGGAGGTGGCGATTGCACCTTGTAGGTGCACCATCAGCATTCATTCCCAGTCTTTCCCTGCTCCTCCTGAGGGCCATTGTGGTGTCCCCCATGGGGTTTGTGCTCTTTCAGAGCGTGAGGAAGACTCACCTACCCGTGGGTGAGGTGTCTGGTGGGGGGAGCCGGCGGGGAAGATGTGGGAGCAAGACACCCACTGTGGTCTGCGCTGGAACAACACGTGCCCACTTGTGAAACACATGATGGGCTGCAGGCTGGGACACCATAAACACCGCTTGCGGTTTCCCCAGATGTCCTGGTGCAAGTCCTTCCCCAGAAACCAGCATCTTGTGCTCGCCTGGAGCCACCTGCTACGTATTCAGGGCTCTTTCAATTTCCACCCCAAGACCGCGGAAGAGCAGCGGGGAGCAGAGGTACCTTTCGTTGGACCCGGCTGCACTGTTTATTTTTGGTGTTACCATCATGCCTCAGAACCCAGAGCTCGGTTTGGGGCCATGCTGCACCTCGCTCCATAAAACCAGCAGCGCGGCTCCTGTCCTGAACAGCTTCCAAGCCATGTCGCAGAGGGGACAACTGGTGGGTGCGGAGGGACTGGGAAGGAGACCGTGGGACAGGGTCTTATGGCAGAGCTGGGATGCAAGAAGGATATTGCGGTGGGGTGTATGACTGCGGGCAGGTGTCCCCTTTTTGCTCAGGGCTCAGGTAGGACTTGCGGTTGGGTTTGTGCCTAATGCCTGGCCCAAGCTGGACTTCCCCAGATCTGTCCCACCCCCAAAATCCAACATGAGAGAAGCCTCCAAGGCTGATGCTCACTCACAGACAAAAGACGAGATGCTCTGGTAGATGGGAGCAGGTTTTGAGGTAACTGTGCTTGTTTGCACTAAAGTATGCTCCGGCCCAGACTCATGGTGGCCTTTGTAAAAGCCAGGAGGAATTTTTGCACGTCTTGTACTTTTCCCACAAACCTCTAGGCCAGGTAAGCAGGGTACTGCTGTCCCCACTGTCCTGGCCGGGGACCCGGTGCTGGTGGTGTCCGTGAGCACCCCGACCCAGAGGCAGCATCTGCATTCCATCCCTCTGTCCCTGCACCTTGCCTGGCCCCCGGCAGCTCCGGTGAGCTGCTTAGTGCAGCTGTGCCAAATCTTAGTGGTTTTGGGCGACCGGGGACTCAAATACTTTCGTTGGTTTCTGTTCACTTGGGTTCTTCTCTATGGCCTCACTGAAGTGAAACCTCGGTGCCTGGTTTTGGCTCTTCTTCGTCAATGGCTTGTCTGTTGGCAAGTCCCAACGGTGGCCCATGTCTTCAGCTGAGGGTCCTGTCCCCAGATCCTGGGGATGCAGTACCCACTGCGTATAGCATCTGTGCCACAGGCTGCATTCACTCCAATGAACGATCCTCACCAGTGTAGGATTGTGGGTAGCACGAATGAGAAGCTCAAAGGCTGTCCTCCCCAAGATACTTGCTGCTTGTCCAAACGTGGTTTCCTACGCCTCGCGCATGTGTTTGAGTTGGAGCAGTAATGCTATCAAACTGCCACCTGATGTGGAAATATTTCCTTGCTTCCTGGGAAGGCCAACCCAGGTACCAGGTCCTGCTGCTCCTCCAGAGAGGGCTGCAATTCCTGTGGACACAGGAAGGTACTTTCTGGGAGATGCCCATGCTAAATTCCTGCCTTCACGAGCAGAAGGACAGAGCAAAATTTCGCATGGGAAGGGGAGAGTAGCTTGGTTTCCACGGAGGAAGACTGACCTTTCCTTGCAGGAGATACATGGTTCTCTTCAAGCGTGTTTGGAAGCAGCAGTGTGCTTACCCAGTCCTCGTATCGGCCAGGGCACCCAACGTGGGGGAATTTTCTATCGACCCCTACTCTAAGGTCTTCCATCATAAAGACATCTTCTCCATGGTGTACACTTGGAGCACTTTGATTTCTGGGTGCTGCAAAGGACTTGATAAACACTGCAGCCCCCACCTGATGTTTTGCTCACTGACTTGGGGTGTTATTTGGGTTCAAAGCCAACCTTGCTCTTGAGATTTGTCGTGGCTGGAAGGCAGGTGTGCCACTGGGAAGCATTGTCCTTGGGAGAAAATGAGCCTGGTTATATCCTGTAACGTTATCACTCTTGTTCCTTAATGTGCTTTGATAGTTTCCCATGACGTGCCCTTCAACAAATGCAAAAAGGACCACCGCATGTGGCTTCAGGAGCAGAATTCAGTGTCTGTGAGGAGAACCAGCTTCTACCCATCCCTCCTACACTCTTCAAATATGGTGTGAGGCGTTACCTGGTGACAAATCTCACGCATGGAGAACAGGCTTGCTGGACTGGGGAGAAGGAAGGTGAGGTTTGGATCCAGAGCTCCAGTCCAGCTAAAGCTCCTGAGATTTAGCCCATCTCAACCTAGAGAAACAGCTCTGCAGCTATCTCCATCCAGCTCTGGAGGCCGAGCGCTCTGCGCAGAGCAATGACCACAAGTCAATCGCAGGTCCCAGCTCACAGTTGAACTGCTTGGGAATACAACATAAACCAGCTACAGCTGCTTCCTCCAACCTGCTGCTGCTTGCCGTGGGCCCCCACTGGCCCCTATAGGCGTTAGAAAACAAACAGTCACTTTTTATTTCTAGACACCAGGGTTTCCAACTGGTTTGATTGCTCAATGCCCCATTTCAGCACAGCAGCCTGTCCACGATGAGCATCTCTGGGCTCTTCCTGCGAGCGTGTTGTAATATGGGAAGCACACTCCTTCGCATGGTCATCAGCGGCAGAACATCTCCTCCCTGCCCTCAGGAGGGCAGGGGAGCTGCATGGGGGCTTGTACCGCCCTCTCCGAGGGGTTTGTACCCCCTTGGCTGGTCTTAACACCAAGGATACCTCAGTGATGCCTTGTGAAGGAAGCCTGCCAGAACAACCCACCTAGAATTGTCTTTGGTGGAGCTCAAAGGTCTTACACCCTTGTTTGAGGTGTGACCGCTCAGTGCTCAAACTGGCGTTATATGGCATTTCCAACTCACGCTTGCTTTGGCTGGTCATCCTCCGTGGCTGGTGGGACTTGGTTCATGCATCAAATCACGCTTCTCTTAAAGTCAGACCTGTGCAGGGAATGGAAGGGGAGGGGCGGTCTGAAGGTATCTCAGCAGCTCTGGGCATCGCAGCTCCATCAGGGCTGGCTGAGAAGAAGGGAGAGGAGGTTAAATTTGCAGGATCTGAGGCTGGGGAGGCAGCCAGCCTGCTGATTTCCTCAAGCGAGACTTGGCTGCAGAAATGTCTCACGTAGAGGAAAGGAGATCCCAAACTCCAGCAAGCATGACAGCCACTTATTTTTCTGAATCCAGTTTTGACAGATGACCTCTTCCTCCTGTGAGTCTTTGCCATAACACCAGATACAAGGTCATGAAAACAGGCTCCACCCAAGCCACAGCTGCAAAAATACACAGGGACGAAAAGAAATACAGCTATACTTGTTTTGTTTTGTCAGACCTTTGGGTTTATTGTGAGATCAAGTCTGTAAAACCAAGGTCCAGGCTGAAATCCCCTCCCTTCCCCCCGAGTTTGCATGCGCCTAGATGTTGTGTCCCGCTCTGAGCCTATTTTTGGTGCATGTGATTTCCTTGCAGTAACACAAACACCCCGATGCATTGAAGTGACTGGAACCATAAAACCAGTCAGATAGCTTTCTGTGTGAATCACAAGCCACCCAGATACCAGGTAACCTGGGCCTCTGTTGCTCTTCGGAAGAGTGACATGGAAGAACGCCGGACTCAGCCTCAAAACGCTCATGAAAATGGGAAGAAGCAAAAAGGCATATCAGGCTGTTGCACAAAGAGATCTTTGTAATGTGGCAATTAAAAAAAATACTCAAAGTTGGAGAAACATTCCTGTTCCTTCTTTTTCCCCCGCAATGTGTGAGAGCAGCGGGGTATTCAGAAGAGTTGCTCCGGTTCTCCCTGGGAGTATAATTCACGTGGCTTATGTAAAGCTTCCTCATTTGTGCTGGATGTTTTACAGGGAACCGCAAATGATAACATGATTTTGAATTTTGGAGCAAGTAGGTGGTGGATTTCAATAATATTGGTCGCCAGCATGGTTCTTCTTCTGACAGACTTCAAAGGGAGTTTGATCGGGGATTGCATCTACCTCTTAGCTTGGTGCTGAGCTCCAGCCCAGAAGCTGGAGTTGTAATTCAGTAATAACCTGTTTGCCCACGGAGGCCAGAAAAGCAACACGCATTTCCTTGACATAAGATGTCTCAGTGCCCTGGAGCCAGGTCTCCGTCCATGCCATGTTGCAGTGGCTGTGTCCAGAGGCCACCAAACATCACCTTGGTCTCTCCACACCAGCAAAGTCACCTCTACTGGCTAGTCCAAGGATGCCCTTCTCCTCGTTCAACCCTGGTCTCCTCCCACATCCCATTCCCTGCCTAACCTTGCACCTTAGGACAACGCTGTGCAAATCCACCCTGGGACCCGAAACTTCTTGAGGCTCCCGGCAAAGTTCCTACCAAAATCAGCGTTTCCCCATTTTTTGCACAGCGATGGCAGAGCAGGTCCCCATTAGCTGGGCGCTGCAGCCCCCGGGGGAGGTGTGGGGGGGACCGAGGTATGTGGAAGCAGCATGGTGGTTCGAAACAAGTGATTCCCTCGCCTGGATCTTTCTGTTCTGTATTTCTCTTGAGAAGTAACCACTTCTCCCCGAGATAAATCTGGCTCATGGACAAGTCCGCAGGGTGCAAAAGGCAGCACATCTGCAGGTTGGTCTTCCCAGCAAGCATGGCTAGAAAACAGAGAGAAGGATCAGGCTAGGGAATGTTTTTACAGCTCTTCCCCAGAAAAATTAGTCTGCTTTTGTTTTGGAGGAGAGTCTGGACACCTCTTTTTGTAAAAACCCTGAATATTTAGAATTTGCTCGTTTGCTTTGCTGCTTCTACCTTAATTCCTGCTCTGGGGTTTTCTCTGTTTGCTCCTAAATGCTCACCGCCACTGTGATGTCCCATTCTTCCCTGGGATGCCGCTGAGGTCTGGAGAAGCCCCGCTCCATGAAAAGATGGGCAAAGCCTTGAAGCTCTGTCTCCTAGGGCAGTGAGTTTTCAAGGGGAGAAGGGAAGGGATGACTTGACCGCACTTCATGCAAAAAAGAAAATGGCAATGGAAAATGTTTCCTTGTGAAGTCACCAGCAAGGGTGAGGAGAGCTTGGAGGAAGGAGTCTCATGGTTGGGAAGCTGGGCTGTGGTGTTCACCACCAAGCAGAAGATGGGGGAAAGTGAGGGATGAGGATGGGTGGAGGGAAAGATTCATTACTGATGCAGACAAGGAGGAACTGGTGGAAGGAAGTCAACAGAGAAGGGTGAGCATCTGCCGTACCAAGGCCTGCCAAATGTCCACCCAGCGCACGTCCTACACCCAACATCAGTCAATTGATCTCTGGGAGAGGAAGGCAAGCCTAGCAGAGGAATCCTCCTGGGCTGAACCCAAAACCCAGTGGCTGAGGGACAGCCTGGACCACAGGTTATGCCTGCAACATGGTGAGACATAGCCCCCAGCACAGCTCTTCTCCACGGATGTCTTCAACGCCCTTTACCTTCTCACGGCTGTGGTGGCCAGCCCCTACAAGGTGATGGCCAAGAAGTGGACTATATGGAGAGAAGAGAAAGTTATCTGCATTGGGCAGGACACAGCACCAGTCACTCCTGGAAAAGGGGGAATCTCTGGGTTTCTCCTGATGAGCCTGAGAGCATCCCATGGCGCTGCCTCAGTTCCTCTTTCCTGGCTGCAGCAACCGAAGGTGCTGAGTCTCCTTTCATGGGGATGAGACAAGGCAGGAGGCCAGCATCAGGCCAAGCACAGGGGGAGAAAACGAACCTGTTGTGCCCAGCCTGCATGGCTCTGCCCTCGGGGTGGATGTGGGAAACTCTCAGTCTTTATAAGAGACTGGAAATTCTGGTATAATTATAGACTTGCCGTGGGTTGTGAGAAACCAAGGGGCTTTACAGGTTGCTGCGCTGGGCAGTCAAAGTCACGGTATGCAACTCCCCCAGGAGAAACTTCGACCCCCAGCCGAGCCGTGGCGTGAAGTGGGGCAGGATCGGTGCGAGCCCTCCGGGACAGCTATCAGCCACCCCCTGGAAACCCCTTTCTCTGGCTGTGCAGCCTTTCTGCCCGGGGGCCGTGTCCTCTGGTGAGATATATAATAATGATGGCTTAGGGAAAACTGGTTTTCGAGGAGGGCAATGGCTTGGGGTGTTTAGAAAAAGCACTGGAAGATGTGCGCCAGGGTGGTTGTGAATGGAGGAGTCCATCTTCTCCATTTCCCCCCCTTCAGCCTTTCTGGGTGAAGCTTCTTCTCGCCCCGAGGATGAGCCACAAAGCCAAGAGGTGTCACTGCAGGAGGGTTTTGAGTAGCAGGCAGGCAGGCAGGCAGGCAGGCAGGCATCCATCTGGGCTGCTTTGCTGGTGCCCATCCTAGCCTGCAGGTCTTTTTGCCCTGAGTCTGAAACTGCATTTCCATGTCAGGGTCTAACGCTGCAGGTTTGCAGCCCTCGGCATGAAAGCAGGAGTCTGAAAGCAAAACCTTGTCTTCGTTTTGCCATGTTCAGAAATTATTTCATATTTCTAGTACAGTGGCAACATCAGTTAGAGCTGCTGGAGGAGAAGGGGTTGCTGTATTTGTCGCTGCATGGGCTACTGTGTCTTTTCTGGTCCTCCCTCCTAACTCTGGCTCTCGAGTAGTTTAAACACTTAAGCACAATAGCGGAAAACTGAGGATTTCACCTGAATTTTCATGAAACTGATACAGTTTAGAGCAGCCTGTTTCTAAAGTGAGAAATGATAGAAACGATCACTGCAGCCTAGGGAGCATTTTTGCACAGCAGCATCAACCCCAAGTGCAGGACCGTCAAAACACACACAGTCAGAAACTTTGCCTGTGTGTGAAGGTGTATTTGCCGAAGGCTGAATGATCCGGGGCTGCTCGCCCCGGTTACCGCCTTGCACTGACGTGCTTTCATTCACCTCCAAACCACCAGGAGGTATTCAGCACAAGTCGATGTATCGTGACCCAGTCCTCGAGATATCGCGTGCCTTATCATCTCCAGAGGATGACTGGCAGAGGTAAGGCTGGAAATGAGCCCGGTGAATTTAATAATTCACTCTTGATTTGCGTGGCCGTCAGTGATGGATGCTGAGGTCTTGCCAGAGGGGTGATCTGATATTCAGGGCAGGGCCAGATCTTGAAATAGGAGGACGGGAATGGCTTGTAACGTTTGTTTTCTCTTTTATTGGCACAATGTAAATGTTCACGTCCAGCCTGAGCCATCAGCGGGGCACGACATGATAATCCTGCTTTTCTGGGAACCGTGCCTCTGGTGACCCGTGGCTCTACCCGTGACCCAAAGCTGAGCTGACTTTAGCACATCTCTGGTTTTTCTTGAGATGAGAATTATTTATAAGTTGATCATATCTCTCCTATTCCTTACTTTTCCACAATTTTAGCCTTTTTTTTTTTTTCTATTTTATTTTTTTTCCAGAAGAGGAGGCTGGTGGGGTCAGAGCTGCTTTTAACCAGGTCCACTGCCCTGTATGTTCAACCAGCTTTTCTCCGAGTGGATTTGGGACAGACCCAATTCTGCCCCAAACCGGCATCTTTCCATCACACACAGGGGAGCCTTGCTCAGCTTCAGAGGCTGCAGGTGCAGCTCTTTCAGCTGGCTCTGAAATAGCCCCATTGCCTACAAAAGATGAATACTTAGGCTTTGAAAATCCACAAAGCTGAAAAAAAAAAAAAAAAAATCCCCAGCCCCTTCCCTGCAACACCGAGAGCTGCTCTCAGTTTTATACGCTGGCAAAACCTGAAGTTTCACTGAAACGAGCTGCAAAAATGTCTCCCCATCCTGTAACCCCTGCCCTTTTTTCAGCTATTTATTGAGTGGTTTTGTTACAGCCTCCTCCTGTGGCTTGAGTTGAAGAGGGATTCTGGCTATAGACTAAATTTTGAAAAGCAAATAGATAAAAATTAAACAAATGAGCTCTGTTGCACAAAAAAAACCTGCGCACAGAAAAGCAAAATTCGCTAAATAAATATTTATTTTGCTTGACTGAAGCTCCATAAAGAGGCAGGGAGGACTTTTCCTGCTGGGATAAGCCACATCCCTGGCATAAGACCCATTCCCTCTGATGACAAACCGAGCCTTAGGTCTGAATCTGGACTTTGGCCTCTGCCGGGAATTAATTAATCTGCATCGCGCCGCTCTTATCAAGATTTCAGCTCTTTGGTTTCCTGCCGCGGGACGCTGAGCCTGGGGGTGCCCCTGTTTTAAAAATCAGAATTTCCTCCTGAAGATTCTGGCAGAAAAAGTGACTCGATGAGACCTGGTGACTGACGGTGACGGAGTCGGTCCCGGGCTGGCAGCCTCGGGGCTCATTTACATCTCGCTGAGCGAGAAGTCGGGCGTGAGATGCTTTCCTGTCAGCGCCCGGCTCGACCCAAAGCCCCGCCGGTTGCGTCGTCTTTCTCAGCGCTGGCAGCGAGACCTCAGAGGGCAAAAAGCCCTGCGAGCGGTCAAGCCTCTGTTCCTCGTGGGCGGATTCTCTGGTGTCTAGTAATGGCATTGAGCATGTGCTTCACCCCCCTCTTCATCACCTCTATTTTTACATTTGCTGTTTTCAGGAGGTTTGCAAGAATTAAGTGTTTTTGAGGCTGCTGAAGTCAGGTCTTCGGCCTCTACTCCATCACCTCTGTTGTTATATTTGCCATTTCCAGGAGGTTCGCAGGACTTGAGCATTTTTGGGGCTGCTGAAATCGGATAGAGCTGAGGCATCAACATAGAGGCACAGACGTGATTGCGTGTATCTCCTGCCTTAGGAAACGGAGCTGCAAACCCCCAGGGCTCGCTGTGCAGAGACCGCTCTTCCTTCTTTCCCCAGGCTGTTACCCAGCCCGACGCCGATGCTCGCAGCTCGTACCTGTCCCACTGCTATTTCTGGCCGCTGAGCAGGTTTCGAGGGGCTCCCGGTGTTGCAGGTGGCATGATGGCGAGGAAACACCTGCGAGCCCTCTGCTCAGGAAGCCGGCAGCATCCCGTGGCCCCGGTGTGCACCGGGCTCCTGCACGTGCTGTCCCCCCCTGGGGCTCTGTGTATGGAACCCCAAAGGGACACCCACCGTGCTTGCTCAGCCCTGCCTGCCGCCCAGAGATGTCTCTCCTCCTGCCTGTGGCACCGCCAGCAGCAGCTCACCCTCTCCCCAGTGGTAACCTCAAAATAATTTAACAGCAATTAAGTGTCCGGTGGTCATTGCCAAGTGATAAGGGCACCCGCCAGGCCCCCAAGGGCTCTGGGGGTCTCTCCAGGACCGGCTGAATGAATCGTGCCCTCTCAGTTGGCTACGTGCAACGCATCGGCTGTGCCAAGCTGCACCCGTTGCCTCTCCTCCCAGGGGAGTTAGAGAAGCTCTGAGAAGAGAGGTCAGCAAAGGATAGCCTGGGCATTGGGATGGCAATGCATTGGCTTGCTGCAAAACACCTCAGTGGGTGGCTCCGTGGGTCCCCAGTTTCGAGGGAATATTGTAGCTCGCTCTGTGCCGTTGCATGTAGCGGGGCTGCTAGCAAAATAATTGCATTGCACCCCAAGCAGGATGGTTGCTTAACGCTGCTGGGATTAGGGCTGCTTTTTTGTCATCGTCTCTCCCCCAACGAGGGTCGGATTGCTCAGAAGAAGAGGCAAAAATGTAGCTGGAGAGGAAATCGAATGTTTACAGCCTCATCCGTCCACCTGCAGGCACAGCACCCCTGCTTGCATGGGTGAGGTGGAAGGTGGAGGAGATATTAAAAAGGGAAACGGGGTATCGTCTCCAGGAGGTACCCTCCTGTCGGATGCATGCTGAGAGTGATCAAAGGGTTCATGCATCTTTGTCATTTTGAAATTCAGAATGAAAACTGAGGATAACTTTCTTCTGTGATTTCTCTCCAGTCTGCCATTTTCAAGCTCTGCCCGTCCCCAACAAACCTCAAAAAGCCAGTTTGCCCAAATGTCGATCTTTGGGCCTGAAGGAAATAACGGCGCTCTGATGGAGGGGAGCTAGTATTCCGACTGCCATGCTGCTTGCTGGGAGCGTGAATTCCCTTGGCCTGACCCTGGGATGCTATGGATGGCTGTGTCCCATGTTCCTGCAGCCCAAACTTCGCGGGCACGGGTGCGGGAGGAGAGCTTGGGGACACCAGAACCCATCTATGGGCTTAGTAGAGTTAGCAGTTAATGAAGGAGCTTTCTTTGCATCCCACACTTTGCTTATCCAATAAATACTGTGCCAGACATTCTGTAGGGCCGGGGAGAAGGGTTCTTCCTGCCATATTGAGTATGCCCGTGAATGAGAGATGTATTTCCTTTTTGCTGCTGTTATGAATACCATTGGACTCCTCGTCCTTTTGTTTCACCATTTTTTGGTGCAGGAGGTTACAGGGTGGGCTGACACATTAAGCTTTTTGCTGCTGCCCGGTCCTTGTACCCGCACTGGGCTGGTGCGTCAGAGCCAGGCGTCCCAGCAGACAACCCCTTAGGGCAAAAGGAGGAGTTCGACTGGGATGACAACAAAAAGAGGGAGAAAACCAGGTCAGAGAGAAATCCAGGCCTTGGGGGGAGGGTTTGCAAAATAGCTGGAAATCTCACAAGGCCAGGCTGTGTCTCATGAGATTTCTGATACTTCCCACTTCTGGCTAGGCCAGAAATACCGCAAGAACAACGCTGCGTCATCATTCTTGGCGCTGGCTTTGCTCTTCCCATACTCCCAGTAGGGATTATCCTCCCAAACATCCTCCAGGCTACGGATCCGCTGGCGCTGGCTGTAGCTCCCAAGGCAGCATCGCTGAGCAGCGCCCGGCGCAGAAGGCGTCCAGTTCTCCCTATTAAGACCCATGCGTCGAGAAAGAACCAAATGACTCATTTGTGGATCCAAAGAACTATTTTGGGACAGAGCGTGCGCCTCCCTGGCGCAGTCCCATGCCGATGCTCGCAGCCGATGGCTTGCTGGGGATCTTGAACTACCCCAGGTAGGTGGGTGTAGAAGGGACATTGCACCCCCAGCCTCCTGGAGCTCCCTGGATTATGAACCCCAGAGACTGCTGGTGGCCAGGGATGTTGTGCAATCCCACTGTACACGTTTCAGTTCGGTCCTTACCCTTTCCGCCCTCCGGCCGGGTTTTTTATACAGAGGAAGCTTGTTAGGAGCCTCGACAAACAGACAGGAAACCGAGTCTTTCACTGTGCATACACATTGTCTGCCTGGGGCTAATTTTGAACAGAAAAAGACCTTTTTTATTTCTTTTATTTATAAACCCTGAGACTTGTGCTTTGAAGACGAGCACATACTCTTGTTGGGCTAGGAAGTGTGCGGGAGAGGGCAAAGGGAAGAGCAGCCGTCGCGGCACGGAGTGGACGTCCAAAAGCCTGGCTCTGGCGTGCACGGCAGGGTCTTGGCAGGCTCGGGTGCTGCGTGATACAGCATGGGGTGATGTCTTTGGGGTAATCACTGGCAGAGACAATGCAAAAGTGGAGCTCAGGTTGGGCAGCTCTGGCTGACCAGTCTTGGGGTGGAGACTCCACCAAAGACCTCATGGGCATCTCCTGGGTCAGTGATGGTGAAGGTGATGCTGGGCTGCAACCCAGATTGCCTGGTCGGGGCTGAAGTCCCAGGTGGCTCCGTGGAGGTTTGGGTGGCAGGGAAGCGGCGTTGGCAAGGTCAGCCGGCCACCACCCAGGTCCATGCCTGTAGGCATCACCACTGGCCTTGGCCATCACCTCTGGAGAAGCTGCTCAAGTCCCTGACAGCATCAAAGGCTGGGCGAGGGCTGCCTCACTCCCACCCGTGAGCTTCTGGCCCCCAACCGTTCTCCAGAGACTCTCGTGAGACCTTCAGGGAAACCAGAGACTCCTTTGGAGATGCTTTTTTTTTTAATTTTCCGTGTACCGGTGGGTATTTCCAGGGCAAGGTAGTGTGATACAGGCAGGCAGATATTAGTCACCGCAGCAGACTTTAAAAAGTGAAAACACGAAGTCGAAAGCTACCAAACCTGTGGCAACTTCCCAAATCCCACCCGAAAAGTAGCAAAACTCACCTAAAAAGGCGCAAAAAAAGTAAAAGTTCCAGCATTGCTTTTTTGGGTTTGGTTTTTTTTTGTTGTTGTTGTTGTTGCTGTTGTTTTTGGAGAAACATCATGGTTTATTCTGAGAAAGGGGAAGCGTTGGAGCCATCAGCTCTGCGGGGTTGTGCATCTCCCATGGGTGCCTCCTGGGAGAGCAAAGACGGGGGGGGGGGGTAAGCCCCAGCACCCCAGGTTGCATCAGGGCTTGGGCAATGCAACAGCGATGCTGAGGTTTCTGTGGCAGAGCCGGGAGGTGCAGGATGAGACATATGGGTGACACCAAAGAGGAGAAGCCTCCCCTTCTCCTCACCCTCTGCCCCATTAGGGCTTTGCACGGATGGATTTGGGCACAGGGCTGTTCTGTCGCTCCCCCTCCGACATAGCCACATCCCACTGGCAAGCTCAGTCTCAGCTGCACCCAAAAAGGCACACCGGCCATAGCGGCTCTTTTCTTTATTTAACCCTCCTCAACCCCAGGATTGAGGAGCCACTTCCACATTTTCCCCCTGGCCACGGCCAAAAAGCCCTGGAGCCGTTTCTCCTCCTCCTGCCTGGTCGGTCTTGCTTGCAGATGCTCAAACCACACGAGTATTTGCCCAGCCTGTCCCATCGCAGATGGACATGCCTAAAAATACCTAAAAATACTGCCTGACCACAGGCGTCCTGCGAGGGTCTCACACCCAGGGCAGCTGGGACCAAGACGACAGGCTAAAAATAGAGGCATGGTGCGAGTTTCAGAAGATCCCAAAACATAAGGTGAAACTCAGTCCGGGTTAACAGAAGAGCTGAACGTGTCGAAGGGCTTATTTCTGCTCGAGGAGGCTCAGCAGGAGAAATGTGGGAGCCTGGTAGCTCTTGTGTGTGGATTTAGTGGGGCATCACCATCACCTCCGTGCATCGCCCGTGTTTGCTCTTCGGGGTTCACCACCGAGGGGTTGCCTTCTTGGCGACCAGAGGTGCTAAACTCATGCTGTACCCACAAACCTCCTGCTGGGGATGAAAATCTGTGGGTTTTGCCCCTTGCCTCGCGTAGCAGGTCCAGGCTTGCATCCAGCCCAGCATCACCCTGTAGTTCCACGCATGCCTGATAGCATCCCTGCAAATTGGCTGAGCCCCTTCCTGCCCCGAGAGGATGCTCAAGCCTTCCAGCCTTTTAGAAGGACAGCAGCTGGGGCAGGAGGCAATCTCTCTCTGATGTTTCTAGACTTGAACTACAAGCTAGTACCATGCCTGAAGGTGTGCGGTCCTGTCCGGGTCCCCTCGACCCACCACCGAGCCCAGGGAAGCCCGTCGCAGCCCCGTCCCCCGTAACTTGCACAACGCGCCCATCCTTCTCCTTCCTTGCGCTGGGTGAAATCAGAGCTGTTATTTCAAAGAGCAGCTTGTGATTTATCACTGTAATCTCAACCACAAGTTGAGCTGGCAGTAGTTAGGGGAGCCACGAGGAATAAGAGAAGGGTTAGCTATTAATTTCTGCATCCTCTATGCTCTTGAGGTTTTTATTTCTTCAATACAAGAGCAAGGAAATATGGGTTTCTGCTGAGTAAAGAGGAGAAAATGAAAAGGAAAAAAAATTGCCTGGGATTTGTGCTGAAGCAGCTCATGTTGGGCTGTTTCTTTGCATACTGAAAAAAAAAAAAAAAAGCAGCTTTCTGAACTTTGAAAGCTGAGGTCATTGCAGAAACTGGAGGCACCAGTCCTTTCTCAGCAAGGGCAACATCCTTGTAAGGAGAGTGGGGTTGTGCTGGCAGGTCCATGAGCAGAACTGAATGGGGTTTCTCCTCTCTTTCCCCCTTTCTGCTTCTCCATAAGTCACTTTTACGGCTCTCAGCAGCCATTCTGGAAAACGCAGCTTTGCACCGGTGTTAATGAGTCTTTAAATCAAAGGGGCAGCTGAAGGGTTGTGTTGGCCAAATCAAATGTTGCGTCTCCTTCCAGAAAGGGCTGGGCTGGGGATGCACAGCCCAGGGTATCAGAGGTGCAGAAAACTCCCAAACACTGACCGTCCATGAAGTAACATCATTTTCATCTTTATTGTTTGATTTTTTCTTATTTTGATCTTCATTTATGTATGATTCTACAGTTTATTTAAGGCTTTAAAATCTATTTTCCCCAGCTTTGCTTTGCTTTGAAGGGACCCGGCAGCATATTTTTTGCTAAATATCAGTGATATGCACATTATTTCATGTAATTTCAGACTCTGGATATGCAATAAACCCCCCAAATTTCCCAAATTTCCCAACACTGGAGCATGGCAGAGCCTTTTGCATCCAGTACTCTGAGCTCCCGATGTGCTCAGAAGAAACCCATCAGTTTTTTACTTCTTTTCCTTGTCTTACAGAAGAAAAGGCTGTTTTCCAGACCTGCTATAGACCATGGAGGAGTCAGACAGCATTTTAACCCAGGCTGAGGAAATGACAAAGCATTAACTCCCCTGCAAGGTACTGGAATAGTTTTCATTAAATACAGTCTTTGCAAGAACCCTGCAGTTATTTTCCAAGCCAAAAAAAAAAAAAAAAAACCCAACCCAAAAAACAAACCCCTGTTCTTTCTTGGCCTTTCTGGTTTGCTAATCTATTTTGACATTTATTAGCAATTATTTATTTCCTTCCCCGTTGGCTGTTTATGGTGCAATTTTTCAACAAAATGGGCATTACTCAATAATAACCTCTGCAAAAAGGCAATTAGGAAATGTGAAGAAGTGTGTTGCAGGGATAGCTTACGGAGATTGTGAGCCTTTTCTCATGTACAAAATCTCATTTTCTGGCTCAGATGGAGCCAAACATGCTGGTCTGGACAGCAGACCCCGGCTGGGCTCCGGGACTGGAGCACTGCAGCCTTCACCCCAGCCTTTCTGCAAAGGACCCAGGGGCTTGTCCCTGCTTTTTGCAGTCGTCACAAAGAGCAGCAAGCTGAGAAACGCATGTTTAGGAGGACCTGCTTTCTCCGTCTCCTGGGTAATAATTTTCTTTCTTCCCTTTGGGTTTTGGTGGTGAGGAAGATCTGTAAGAAAACAGGATTCTTGTTCCTTAATGAAAACGCTCCGTGCCGAAAGACTCCCACGAGTTCCCATAAAGCCACAAGGTAGAGCAAAACCGAAAAAAAATAATATTAAAAAATAGCTCAACCTTTCCGTGCAGCATCTTGGGAGTGTTTCCCCATTCCCCCCTCCGCGGGGAGAGCTCTGCACCCGCCGCCCGCCCTGCGAAATCCCCCCCAGAGTGGCAGCGTTCCCAAGAAAGGGCTTCACCACGGCTTCTTGAATGCAAGAAGCTACAGTGGGGGGAACGAAAAAGCTTTGCATTGAAATAATGGAGCTTTGCATTGAAATTATTCTTCTTTTGTAAGAAAATAAAGCCCTTTTCTAGCTACGCCTGCATGCAGAGCCTTGTACCAACCACCCTGCATCCTACCTGCTGGGTGCTGATGAGGAGTTGGGGCATGATGTTGGATGCTGGTGGCGGGGTTTGGGCATGATATCGGCCCCTTTCTCATCCCACCCAGCTGGGGATTAACTGCAAAACCCATCCCAGAAATCGCTGGGGCCGGGTGACGGCAGGAAACACGCTAGAGAGGGGTGAGAGAACAGCGGGTGCTGCTCGAAGGCGGGGGACAGCCCAGTCCTGGTTCTGCTTGGCTGGAGCTATCACCTAAAATAATCAGCCTCGCTGCAGTCTTTTTGCTGGTTGGGGCAACTTAATTTTCATTTTCCGACCGGCTTCCCGGCCAGGACACAGGCAGGGTCAGGTTCAGGGGGCAGGCGGCGGTGAGGGTGTGGGGTTATTCGGCACCGAGTGCTGCTGAGCTGCAGCTCGGGTGGGCTTTGCCAGGACTTTTCACCTCGCCCGTGGCACCGGGGCGGGCGGCGTGAGAGTATGGTGAAGGGGCAGATGCAGCCAGAGGAACACTGGGAGCTGCGCTGCTCCCTGATGTGGGATGCAGGGCTGCGGTAGGGTGCAAATCCCAATGGATGGTGTGAGGTCCATGCCAGGGTGTCCATCTGTCTGTCCAGAGCAGCTCCCCGGTGCCGCATCCTGACTCAGGTCCTAGCAGAGCCGGCCCGGGGCCAAAGCTGGGCACTGTTATATCCTCTCTGCCCCCGGCTCTGGCAGGCCCATAAAGATGGGAGATTGGGCATCGCGCTGCTCGCCCAGCGACGGTCATTTTGCACCATCGCGGTCTGTCTGTTGGTCTTGCCGTTGGACCTGGACTGCTGCGCGGGGGGGTCGTTTATCCAGCAGTCGCACAGTACCAGTTAGATAATAGACCCCCTTCTAGGCTATGATAAGCTTGTTAAATCATCTGTGCGCTAATAGGCAGTATACATAAACCTTCCATAGACACCAAATGCTCCTTGAGACAAGATTAAGCTCGCCAATAACAAATCCAGCGGAGTTTCATCTATTTATACGAACCATTAAGGCATATGGACAATCCACCCTGCATTTCTTTACCTCTGCCATGAATCGCGTATTCCCCGGTGCTGTGCACTTCCCGAGCCAAACAGCTCCCTCCGCTTATATTCAATATTTCCTCTGCACTTCAAGGGGCTGAAAACATTTCTCTTTGTGGATTCGTTTAAATTCCACCCCCAGAACAACCCTCTGGATCATTTAAAGTGTGAATGTTTGTATTGAGGATCCCGTAGGGAGCCTGGGAATTATTTTACTGCTATGAACTTTTCTCATGTCTTATCAAAATTCAAATATCCTAATCCCAATGTTACTAAAATACAGAGCTAAGATAAGAGTGGCTTTTCAGTATATGGATTTCTTAGCAGTTGCCATTGAAAAACATGCTTTTCTGTTTGTAATAAATATAACAGCATGGCTCGCAAAAAGGAAAGATGACTTTTAAGCAAACAAAAGCAATCCCTGAAATTAGGAGCTTCAAATCCTTCTGGAAAATGTGTATGAGGATCATGGGGGAAAATACCCTCGCTAGAAATAACAACCACGGCCTGGAAAGTGAACGGTGGAAATATTCTTACATATGAACAGGAAGAATCCACAGTCATTGAAAACCATTACAGTCAGTGTTAATTAGGGCTGATTGACTAAAAACAGAGTCCGACGTGAGCTCGGCTCCGCTCACAGGGCTGCTCAGAGCCTGTACTGAGTCACTGTGAAAACCACATGCTAAGTTGTTAGAGGAAAAAGAAAATATATGTATGTGCAGGTGGGATTTTCCATGGCCCTGGGTGATGGAGGACCCCAGCATTGGGCATCAGCCGCACTTAACGGAGACGGTGCCGCCTGCTCCCCAGCACCAGCCCCGTTTTGTGGCCTGGGAGAGCGATGGTGGATGCTCTCCAGGGTGGGAGCGAGTGAGACCTCGCGTCCCTGCCAGTGGCACGCATCCCAGGAAATTTGAAGGCAGGACCATGGATGGAGAAGCTGAAATTTGAAGGCAGGACCATGGATGGAGAAGCTGCACTCCCCGTGGAGCCCATGTCCACGAAAGGTGGAAAACAGGGAAGATGGAAGCTCTTCTCCTCCATCCTGCTGGAGGCAGAGCTCCCATGGTCGGATCCAGCCTCACCGGCAGTGCACAGATGACCAAGAGTCCTGCCTTGGGGTGCTCTGCTCTCCAGAGAAAGTTTTAGTGCTGTGAAAAACCACTTCCCCAAAATCGTTGTTGCTCTTTCACCATTGGAAGGGCTGAAGTCCCTGCAAAAAAATAGACAGGCACACCATGTGTTATGGGGGGAAAACGTGGAGAACCTGGAGCCGAAGCCTGGTGAAGGAGGGCTCTCTCCAGCCTGCGATGCAGCTCTGCGTGGCTTTCGGAGCGCGCTTTCTGCACGCTCAGAGGACGGAGAGCCTCGAGGGCTCAGTGCAACCCCCATTCTGCAAGGAGGGGCCGGTCCCCCAGGGACCCATCTCCCTGCCTCTTGCTCGGAACCCTGAAACTTATGATTTCATGACTTTTCCCCGTGGCTTTTGTTTGCTGTCATAAATTTGTATGGCTTCGACAACCTTGCGAGTGAGATAAGTGCATGATCCTGGCTGGGGCTTGTGGTGTCTGCTGCCTTTTGCAGTGAAAGAAGCGGAGCTGGAGCACACGTTGTGGGAGAGCATCTCCATCACCGGCTCCTGTGGCTCAATTCAGGGCTGGCAGATGGAGAAAACAACCCCCCACCACCTCTCATGGCATTTTTTCTTTTTGCACGGTGCGGGACTGGTTTGGCTCTGTCCCCACTGTCTCCCTCCTCCCTGCACAACTCGATCCGCTTTGCTCCAGCCATAAATGTAATGGCAGGTCAGAGTCTTGCTATTATTCACCATCCTGTTTCCTATATAACCGAGCAAGCTGTTTACTCTTTTGACTCACTGGCTGCTCCCTCCGTGGAGGGTTTGCAGCAGGAACTGTGCTGTGAATCAATACAGTTAATTCAGAAACTAGTCACTGGCATGAATAATTTAAAATGTTCTCTGGAGTGGGCTGGTTTGCACCTATGTCTGTAGGGCACAACCTTAGGTCTGTTCTCTGTGGAGGGCTTTCATTGCACGGCCACGCGGATGGTTCTCACTTTGGGATTTTTCCCTTAGAAAAACAGTAGAACAAAAATCCACGCCTTGCTCCTGGAAGCTGGCAGGGGAGGAGAGGGGAATGGGACCCATCGCTGCCCACCAGCACCGGCAGCCTCGGAGGAAGCATCTGAGCGCACATCCGAGCTCAGCAGCTCTGAACAGAGCACCGTGGGGAATTGCTGCCGCAGACCCTTCCCAACGAGCTGCCTAATTGACTGTTTAATGACGGGTTTTACAGCGATGCCTCTAACTGTCCTGGCACTGGGTTTTAAAGTTCTCTATGCCAGCCTGGCTCTGGGTATGCTCCTGGGAGCAAGGAGGAGGGGACATGGATGCTGTCCCTTTTGCCCCCAACTTGGTGTCCCCTGCAGCAGCTATGCGGTCACTCTGAAATCCCTGGGGATAAGAGTGGATGACTTTGGGCAGGCCACCATGACCAGGTCCAGGTGTGCGCTAAAGCAGGGCTATGGCTTGCTTTCCTGGCCGAGACCTTGAGCAAACCCGGTCCCATATATAAATGACGGTTTATTGCATCCAAATGACAGAGAGTTTGGATTCAGGCCACGATGCAGCAGATAAAGCTAAAGGAGAGCTAGGCAGCTGGGTGAGAAAGCTTCACCTTTAGGCATAACCCTAGCCTTCATGCCAAGTGTGATCAAGGGATGCCTCTGAGAATGGAGATCCCTTTTCTCTGCCTATGCACAACTTTTTGGGGTCCTGGAGCCGGAGTCACTCCCTGCCACAGCTGCCAAGGTAGCTGGTGGAGGAACAGAGAGTGCTTCATATTTAGGAAGTCAAAGGGGGACCGAGTTCCCTAAAGGTATGGACCGAGAGTGAGAAGGATGGCAAATAGGCAAAAGCATGCAGCTGCTGGAGCCAGAGGGACCTCTGTCCCCTCTGTCCCCGCTGTCCCCCAGCACCCGGAGCTGGGCACCCGGAGCTCCCGGCACCCAGCTTTGCTGCGTCCAGGTCACACCGAGCCACATGATCTGCGGGGTCGGAGCAGCAACAACAGGAACAATCTGTGGGAGAGGAACTTAGGATGAGCCCAACTTCTCTAAAAGTATAAAAAGACCCCGGGGGCCGCAAAAGGCATCAACTTGCACGTCCTCTCCTCCCGCCGCCGCTGCCGCCTCGCAGCCCTGACGGTTGGAAGCCGGCGTTGTCCCGGTGTTGTGCAATACCGTTTCTGTGCACTTGGCATCGGCTGGCCCCGCCGCTCGCCTGCCCTGCCAGAAAGGGAAACGCAACCCCACCGATGCGTGAAGGTCCTCTGCAAGAGAGCAAACGGCTCCGCTCAGCCTCTGTCCTGCTCGGGGGCTTCACCCAGGTGATGCTCCCACGGAAGGAGGGAGCGAGCCTGCAAAAACCCACCTGAATCCCATTAAAGAGCATCAGGGAAGGGAATTATAAGGAATATCTCCGCTTCCTGCCAATGGATGCTCATGCAGCTCAAAACAGGAGCGGGGTCAATTAATTCAAACAGATTTTCAGCATCGTGCCAGATAGTCACTCACTAAGCACAGCTACACCAAGGTGCTCGTTGGTTTTTGGGGTCCTCTTCCCATCAATTTCTTCTTTTTCCCTGGATTTATTGGTGTTTCCACTTGCTGACCCGAGCCAGCCGGGAGGGAGGACGTGTCCCTGGTGTACCATGGCTTTCGCAGCAGCTCTCTTGTATGCGCCTTGAAGTAAGGCATTTGGACAAGGAAATTTTAACCCCTAGTTTTGGCTTGAGGAAACACTAGCTCTGTCTGAAACCTTCCAGATGGCAGAAAAAGATTGACTGAAAATGAAGGTGAAGCTTGCCGGGTGGCCCCGCTCCAGACCAGCTGATAGAAAGGCACATCTTGCAGATAAACCTACCTCCAAGCCAGGCCTGGTGGCACCTTCCAGGAGACGGGTCAGATGCTGTGGCTATCAGGCACATGTAAAGATGCTCGTGGGGTTTTTTTGTGGATTATGAGCTAAGGAAAAATATCATCCCATGTAGAAAACCTTGCTTCAATCATATCCTTTGGCCACCAGGCCTGCAAGGCTGTGATAGAAACCATGCAGTGGGGTGACATTTTCTCCTAGCCTGAAGGAAAGCATTTTGCTGACTGGAGAGAGGGGAATAAGAGGGGGAAAATTGATCTTAAATTCTAGGTACTTCTGGCTGCTAGAAAATTGATCTTTACTATCAAGGCAAACTGATGAGACCAGGGAGGAGGAAAACTCAAAACATGATGAGATTTAAAACTGTAGCCCATGGCGACTTGCAAGGCACCTGTGGCTTATGTGTCTTAGTACTTTTTCTAGTGAGTCACTTAAATGAACCAAGAGCTGAGATTCCAGGAATTTTGTTTTTTTCTAACTTGTAGGAAAGGAGGAAGAAGCAGACAGAGAGGCTGCTTCTGAACTAAAAATACTGTTTAGAGAAGGACATCTGCAGAGCAGCTTTGACAGCGAAGGTCCTCAGCGTTTGGGCTGTTCTCCTTCAAGTGTCAGCTCCTGACGTTGAGTGAGGTACAAAGACTGGAAAGGAAAGTGAAAGACTGCAGCCATCCCCTTCTTCCTTTAGAAATACTTGCTCACCTGGAGGGGTTGCAATGAAATGGAAAGGAAATCTCATGTTCAACCTGTGGCGCAGGAATGGGGACACCCCTGAGCTGGCCTTCCCAGTTTGGGATCCCCGTGCAGTGGATGTGGACTGGTCCCAGCTGCTGGAGGCCTTTTGGGAATGTGTGTGTTGCCGAGAAGTCTGACAAGCCATGTACAGAACTTCTGGGAGAGTGTTTGTGAAAGCCAAGCACATTCTGCGCCCCCCCTCCCCAGCATCAAATAAGTGACCTTTGTCTTGTCTTTTTGTTTTCACTTTCGAGCTCTTGCCTTGCGGAGGTCAAGCGGTTTAAAAAGCTCAGCAGAATTAAAAAGGCAGGATTAATCCTCCCAGTTATTTTATCTTTCTGGTTACCACATTACCTTGCTTTTGCCAGGGTCAGTCATTTTACAGAAAAATCAGAATGTACCAAAATGCCACGAGTTAGACCCCAGAGAACCCAGGAAATCTGTGTTAAAATGCACAATCTTTGTAAAAATACCCTTTCGCATCTTTGTGTCTCCACTTGGAGAGTCTTTGCAGTTCTTGTTTTTCAAAAAAAGGAAGAATGATTCTGATGTAACAACAGGACTCTGGGAGATGGAGATTTATAAGGGAAAAAAATAACAAGTATTGTACGACTCATCATAAAGTGGTGAAAAACCACCTGCGCTTCCCTCTGGTCTTGTTAAAACATCTCTGCAATAAGGTACCATCGCTTGACTTCTTGAATATGGTTTGGTTTATATGATTATATGCATTCGTATGCAAGTCAGGCCATAAAGCACCATCTATAGCGTGTCGCTGTTATTTAACCCCTGCTTATTTAACCCCTAGAGTAGGATGTGGTATCTCTTATCACAGTTCAGTGGGAACATCGCCTCCCCTGCTCATTGATAGCAGCAAATCCCCAATCTGGAGTTAATCATTAATGAGCTGTCGCGATGCTGGATTACTAGAAATCTGTTGAGCTAAGGTCATCCTTAGGGCTGAATGATGAGGTTTGTTTTAAATATCCCCGGAATATTGTGGGTCAAGGCTCGGAGGGAAGACTTGTGAGGGTGTCAGCAGTCCCTTGCGTGGTTGAGGTCTCTCTCGGCTAACGTCAAGACTTCAGCAGACTTCTTGCTTCGGTCTTGTGGTCCAGCGGCTGCTTCCCTTCAGATGTCTAAAGGAAAAAAGCAAGAAAAGTGTGTGAGGGGGAAGGCTCGGTTTCTGAAAGCCCTTTCAGCACTGTTTTTATTACTGTTAATGGGATAGCACATGGTATTCTTGTCATTCACGCGAACCTCTTCAGATGCTGGCTTCAGCTGAAGGGGCGTGTGGTAGTGAGCTCCCCGGTCTAATTACCTCTGCGAAGCGAAAGCACTGCCCTTTGGCGGGGGTTTAATTTCCCATCTATTCTTTTCATCTAATGGCTCCTTGCGCTTGGAGTACAAACCATGAAAACAGCTCTTAATCTACCTCCTGCCTCCCACCAATTATTTAATACCTGTGTTTTATTCCTTCTCATTTGTCTTTCTAACTACCCTAATTTTTCCGGTCTCTCTCATCAGCGTTTTCCCAAGCTCTTTATTGTTTTCTGATTGCTGTAATTCTGCAATATCTTTTGGCACTAAAGCACGGCTCCCCAGAGGAAGAGGCTCATGAATTTATACAGCGACATTACGCAGGCTTTTCAGACGAGTCTCGGGGCTGGTTCGGATGCCCAGAAATGTTCCTTCTGTTCCTACCTCTCCCGTCGCTGAATCCCTTTAATGAGCAGATATGCAGAAATTAGAAAGTAGAAATTGCACAAGTGGTTTGCTCTGGACTCTTGGTATAAAGAGGCATGAAAGTCAGGGTCAGGTTTTGCAGACTAAATGCTTGGTCTTCTCCATCCTTCCCCACTCTCTACACCTCTGACTCGGCAGTGCATTTCTCTCTTCATTTGTCAAGACAAGAGTTTCAGCCTGTGAGGAAATTTTCCCCATGGTACTAATTTCTTCTTCTTCTTGCAACTGAAGCACATTTGAGAATTTGTTCCTGAAACTTCCCATGTTCTAATTTTACATGATGGGGCTGTCAGAAGCAGCGCACGAGAGAAACGAGATCTCCTCTGCAGCTTTGGGGTGACTGTGCTGCCTGAGAAGGGGTGATGAAACTCAGAGGTTGTTCCCCTGCTCATTAATACAAAATTTCCTACCTCAGCTCCAGGGGTTTTACATGACAAAGACTCGAGCTGGGCCCAACATGAAGTTGGTTAAATCCTCTTTAAGCAACACCACCTCTTTTTTTCTCACTTGGCAGAGGAATCTGCCTTCTAACCAAACACTTGAATGCGCTCATGTCAGGAGAGGAGTCTTAAACATGATCAGTATGAGGAAATACATTGGGGTACTGGGAATAAACATGTCCTGTGGGAGCTTATTTATCTTTCAGGGTTGCTCCAGACTAATTATTGGGTGAGACAGGAGCCAAATATTGCTCTAAGTTTGCTTCAAGCAACCTTTTTTTTTTCCCCTCTTCCAGTAATTTGTTTCTCTTTCCATCTGAGAGTGGAATTAAAAGAATCACAAATTACGATGAGAGATTCAACTTGTGAAGCATTCTGCATTTTTTGAAGGGCAAGAGCACGCAGCTGCACGGTAAGTGCCGGTGGGTGGATCGAGATGTATGCACCCACGTTGGGATCGGGGTGCGGGTCAGAGCTCTGGTGGAGTTGCACTGATCAGAGATCAGGGTTTGGGTCCCTGATTCTTCACGACTGCTTCTACTAGTTCATCCCTCTTGAAAAGACCCGATAATAGCAAATTCTGTCGCTGGTGAGAACAAAAGCTAGTGCTCCCTAAAGGTCCCCCAGGAAGGATGCTCAAGGTCAGAGTGGGAAAGTGGTTTCCTTTATGGCTCGTTAGTTATCTGCCTCCTCTTGAGTGCAGGATAAGATGAGCGAAGATGAATGTGTGATTACTTGGTTGGGAACCAGGAGGGGCTAAAAAAAAACAAACCAACATCTGAAGATCCAAACATCTCCAATTCTGGAAAGGTTTGTGTTGGTACCAGGTGGTGGGGTTTGACCTCTGCTGTATGTCAGCCAGGACCTGCAGTGTGAATCTGCAAATGAACCCTGTCCTTCAGATCAGAGTTTGATCACATTTGCAAGTAGTGAGAACCATCAAGTTGTTGTATCGGGGACTTGGATTTTAAGGGTCTATGGAGGAGCTCCACGTGGGCTTGAGGTATTGCAGTCCCAAGGGCTTTGAGGCTGAGGTCTGTATATGTCATCTACTACCCACAAACAGAAATCAGTGTCTATCTGCTCCCATGATTATGGGTGGGAGGAGGAAGACCTTTCCTCAGTTGGACTGAGGTCTCTATGTTAGAATTTTTCTCCCCTGTCAGCTGAACAACAAGAGCGACGTGGGCCCAACTCAAGGCCAAGCCTCGGAAGTCTTCCCAGAACCACAATCAGTACTACTCATGGTGCCCAAAAATATTTTCCTGGGCCTCAATTAGCTGGTTATCATTAGCACAGGGGGTCAGGGTGTCTGACAGCACAACCACTGATGCTCTCCATGTCTCACCATCTCAGATGCCTGCTGGGACTCCATTTTTTTGAGCCTACAAGCATCACCACCTTCTGCCCGATGAGTTTTTTCCCCTTTTCTGGCCCTGCGGTATGTTGACAGGAGCAGGTCATGGGACAACCTGCCATGTGGAACCCACTGACCGTATCTCAGTATGGTCCATTCTCACCTTTTTTTTCCTCGGAGAGGCCATATTATGACCATAAAAGGGAAGAACGGAATATTGGGCCAGGAGCCCTGCCCTGATTGGCTGAGCACTGATTCGTGATGGTTTCGGGGGAAATAACCAGGTCAGAGTAATTTTTGGGCCGAGAATAAAAACAATGCAACAAACCCGTGTGGTTCACCATTGAAACCAAGGCAGGACTTTCGGTGTCGGTGCCTCCCGTTGTTCTTGGTTCCACCTGCGTGAAACTGCAGCAGGGCCCTCACTTCCGCGTGGGCACAGCGGCTCAGCTGCACAGAACTCCTGGTTCCCGTAAAACATCTCTACAGCCACCACCAGCTGATGCCACCTAGGGTAATGTCTCCTGGAGGTGAACTGGAAGGATCTGGCGGCCAGGTTGGCCAGGAACCACAAATGCAACCAGCTCCTGTCAACCTGGTGGCCTTCTGAGTTGGAGAGCCCAAGCATCAGCTTCTTGTGGTTGAGTCTCTGCGTATCCACGTCTGAAAACCAGCAGAACAAAGTCCCTTCATGCCTGAACATATCTTCCACCCAACCCTCGTTAGACTGTTTGCATCATTAAACACAGGACTTTAATCTCCCTAGACACTTGCCTAAAATGTGCCATCAACGCTGAGTTACGAGGTTTAATAAATACGATAAAAAAGGCTGAGAGGGTTTCCCGGAAACTTTGGTAGCCCTGCATTGGGAGCAGATGTTGGCGGCAAGCAAAGTTCTTGTAAGCTGTAAAGGCATTTTCCTGTTTAATGATTAGCCTGAGAAATCTGGTGGCTGAATTAGGATATTTGTGCTCAGGAGCATGGAGAGGTGAGGTATTAGCTTCACCCCTTCTGGGAAGGCTACGCCCACGTGAATACTTCACTCATTGCCTTCCTCCAATAAGAACAAGATGGTTTTACAGTTAATGCTATTCATGGAGTCAGAAATGGGCTCTTGTCACCGAGCCGATGGCAATCTTCTGCCTGGCCTTGTATGCTCAGGGTGGCAGCAGGGCCATCTGCAATGGAGAGCGTCTTTTCTGGAGGATGAACCCAACCGCTTGCAGAATGAGACAGCAGCCTGGCCACCGCGCTGGAGGATGTTTGCATTAATCACCTCCCAGAAGAAGTGGCTCTGGCAGATTTTGGTTCCTTCCTTAAACTGAAATGGGGTGTTGGTCTCCCCCTCACTGGCCACTCCTGGCAGCATCAGGTTGATCATCTGCTCCTTTGGCAAGTCTGTCCAAGTCCAGAGGAGATGTGCCTTGCAGGTGGCTATGCAGACACCGCAGCCTGCTCTGTTCATCCCTTTCTTCAACTTTCCTCCCCGTTCCTCCTTGCATCCAGCCTTCCCTCCCAGTTTTCCCCTTTTCCCCCGGGCAACTCATTTCGGATAAGCACTGGTAATGTTGGAGATGGTCCCGCACCATCACCCAACCTCTCCCTCTCCATCAGGCCCCTTCCTCTGCTCTTGCCCCAGTCCCAGGTACCTTTTGCTGTCCCGCGGTAGCAGTGCCGTGGTTCTTCTTGCTCCACCACCCGCTACAATTCCTCTCTGCGTTACCACTGCAGCTATTTCTTCAGTGGCGACCGCAGTGGCGAGCCCCGGGACCTATCGCAGCATCGCAAACCATGGTGCTTGGCCCCACAAAACCAGAGGGGAACCACAGTGTCTTACTCATTGGCACTGGAGTGATGCTATCCCATCACCTCCTTCCCAGTGGGCAGTGGTTTGGGGAGAGGGGGAAGAGGTGGCTGTGCTCATTTTGGGGCAGAGTGCCTGCTCCAGGGGGTTGGTCTCCTCCATGGCCATCGACTCAACATCTTAGGGCTCTCCAAAACCAGCCTGGGCTGCAAGAGCCAAGGTGTGGGTAAAGCATCTTTTGCGAGGCAGGGGTGAAGGTGGTGTGTGAAGGTTTTTTCATCAGCGTGGTTCAGGGTGATGCTGGTGCTAAAGCGGCTCTGAAAACTGCAGCGGGGACCTGGGTAGAGCCAACCCAACCAAATGTCCGTGTGGTGGCTTGCTGCTTGCTGCATTTCAGAACGTAGACTTGAATCATCAGGTCTTCGAGTCTAAACTATGCTGTTCTGCAGTATACATGAAAAAAACTTGCTGGAAGTACAGCATAAGCACCCTGGGTATTTCAGATATACCCTTGTCCTCATGATACCTCCCCGGGGCAGAGTCGCGCTGATGTCCCCCTTGCAGAGACAGCGAACGGAGGCTGGGGGCCACGGAGCGATTTACCCAAGGCTGTGAAGGAAGCCTGCAGCAGAAGCACTCTGAACCCGCCTCCAGCTCCCACCCTAAGCAGACTCCAGTCTCCCAGACCGCAGGTTTCCTTTCCAGCCCTTCGCTCTTAACCCCAAACCAGCCTGCAGAGAGCAAGGAGGAATTGCACAAACCCCTAGGCTGCATTTCAGAGAAACCCCACTGAGGATGGCTGGGGTGCCCCTGGGATGCTGGCAAGCCCGAGCCCTGCGCACAGCCCAGGTCCTGTACAAGGGATGCCTGGCCCGGCTCAAAGCAGCCAGGAAGGGTAAACCAGAAGATTTTAAGGATGATTCAGACCTTTCAAAGGATCGTATCGCTTATCAAAGGGCCGCTTTTCCCCAGCAGGATGGGAACACTGCCACCGTGCTGGGCCACACGCTGCACAGCGCCTGCGGACAGGGCGATAAAGCTGAGCAAGATGCAGCAGGGTGAACAGGCAAATGAGCACTGAAAAAAAAAAAAATTTAAAAAAAAAAAGCTTTAACTACATGACAGCTTGGTTGAGACCCTGTTCCTGTATTTGCTTAGCTGAGGGCTATCTTTATAAGTCCTTGCTACCAGATGTTCCTGCATTTGCATGTGGGGTGAAGGGAAGGGATGCTTGGTGGGTCCCAGGGGTGCTGGCTCGGTGCTGCAGCTGGATGGCGATTGCCACCCAGTGGCTGTGCGTGCTGTGCTGCCTTTCTGCCTTGCAAACTCCCTAAAAATAAAACATAGCTTCTGCAAGCACGGATCTTTCGGCAGCTGAAGCTGTTGCTTTTCTCTTCATTGGCGACAGCAAAGCCTGCAGCACAGCCCTTCCGTGCTCGGAGCGCTCCTCTTTCACGGCCGGGGTGGTTTGACTGTGCATGGGAGATACAAAACAGGTTTTTTTTAGTGCAAGTTGCTGCTGCTGCTGAGCAGCTGGGTTAGCTGAGCCCGGAGCTCAAGCAAACCCTGCAGCTCTGCCAGAGCTGAGAAAACTTTTCTGATACACCTTGGTCTGTATCTTGACCAAGGCACTACCCCAGGCTGGCAGACCCCCTCCTCAAACCCCTCACCATCAGCACAGCAGGGACCTGGGAGAAACACGCGCACACCTCCGCAGCCCCCTGTTCCCCCCTGAGCTTGTTCCTTGGCTCCAGGTCATGGCAAACAGTAAGTCTGCAGGCAATTTCTAAATCTGTGGCTGCTGCAACTTTCCATCACAGAGAACGTGGTCAGAGACACCCCAGCCGTCAAGGTCCTGCAGGGACCTGGGCTTAGATGGCTTTCCAGCTAGTCCCTCCCTGGCCGGGACTCCTGTTCTGCTCTCACTTTCTGCTTAGAGTGTAAACAGCAACACCTCCACAGCAATCACATTCCTCTGCTTAAGCTCTCCTAGCGATCTTTTCCAGCTGCATTTCATGTTTTTGCATTAGCATTACCTGTAGAAGGCATAGTCAATAATGAGAATGGCTCCTATTGCCTACAGCAGAGCTAGTTACACCCACAAAGCAAACCTTCTTGCCCTTATTTCCATTACTTAGATAGCAAAAAAGCCTCACCTTTATATAGACACCTCCCCAACATGCTTATTTGACCACAGTCCCTTTCAATTCAGCAGGGTGCCCCTGCTATGGCTAATTAGGAGCAGGGGGAAAGGAAGTGCTTTTGCTGTAGCTTTTTTTNTATTTGTTTGTTTTTTTTTTTTTTTTTTTTTCTTTTTTCTGATGCTTTAGTGGTTGGAGCCAGTCATGTACCTTGTAAGCTGTGTAACCTGTGTGCTTGGGTTGTATGAGTTTGCTGAAGGGAGGTGAAAGGTTTGAGCTACTTGGTTGTTCCGTTTTTCTTACAGCTGCTGTTGGAGCTGTTAGGCCAGCATATTCCCTGAATTTGGTGCGCTGCATCCCTTGGAAATGCTTTGAGTCAGCTGTTCCTAAGCTATAGCTGTCTGAGCCTGGGGAGCGCTGTATCAGAGTTAATGGCTGCTAGCAGATTTTCTTTAAGGCTTGCTGTTGAGCATAAATTACCTCATCCCAAAGCTGTCGGGAGATGTCTGTTTCTTCCGAAACCCTTTTGGTGAGCTTAGGCGACGGCTGGCAGGGATGCTGCAAGTGCTGAGGGGCATCGGCTCCCCGTGCTCTGCCTTTGCAGCTGGAGAGGCAGCATCGCTGCTCCCGGTGCCTTGCTGGTTCACCCCCATCACGGGGAGCATGAGTGTCCCTCTCCTTTGCTCTCTTCCCTTCCTTGCGGATTTTCTGCTTAGAAACATCCCATTAGGCTGCTCTACAAGGAGAGAAGTGCTCGTGTTCACTGATAAATAACGCTGCGACGTGTTTGCGTCCCAGCAGCTGGCGGAGCTGGCTGCTGCAATGAGCTCCCTTCCCTGCTCCATCCCGCAGGTAATGAGAACAGCCTCCCGAAGGCTGCTCGCCGACCACTGTTCTGTTCAAGGTGCTGTTGCTCAGTGACCTCCTCCTTTACCAAAGCAAACTTTGGAAAATGAACAAGACTATTAATTTCTTAAGGGGATTTTGGGGGGAGCCAGGTGCTCTGTGTGGGTTTGTACTCGGGTGTCTGGAGCCAGAGGACTCCGTTCTGCTCTAAGCCCCCAGACCAAACCCTGATGTCAGCTGTGCAATACCAGTTCAGGGGGGCTCTGAGCAAACCTCTGGTTAAGGAGAAATTCTTTTCTTAATCGTGCTGCCAAGACACAAGGTTTATCCTAAAAACTCTTTTCAGCGGCCTGCTTGCAGGAATCACCTGGTGCTTTTCCAAGGAAAAAGTCCCAGTGCTGGTTGTTCCAGCGCTAATTGCAGATTAATCCCAGTGCTATATGTTCCAGCACTAGTTACAGGCTGGCTCTGAAGCTGCTTTGGCAGCTGAAGGCACCACTGCAGAAGTATTTCGTACATAAAGCCCTGTCCCCTGCAGCAGATCCGATCCCCTTCTGCAGAAGAGCATTCGTGGGAACTGCTCGGCCACTGTTAAACTTTCTTTCGGTGCAAAACTTCTTCCCTGTTACTCTTTCATGTCAGCATTTAGCTTGCATTTGGTTCATCTAAAAAACA
>VZTL01028161.1:0-11380 GCA_013400535.1 Scopus umbretta | reverse complement strand
TAAAAAATCATTCCCCCCCCCCCCCCCGCCTTGCTCTTGGGCTTTTATATAGCACCTATGAGCCTGCTACCTACGTGTCGATGAGGGGGAGCACAGATGTGCCACAGCTCCCAGCCTCCCTCTGACCCCCCCTGCTAAATCTCCCAGGACTCGAGAGGTCTGGAAAGCCGATAGCTCCGGTTCCCCTGGGTGCCATATAACAGCAAGGGGGCTGTTTCCACCAAAGGGTCCCTGACACACAGCCCAGCCCATACATCAGCTGGGGTACTTTGATTCAGATAGCGATCTGCACAGGGCTCGCCTTCAATTAAGGGCGAGGGATGGGGTTTATGACTCCGGCTTCCCCCAGACTATAGCCCGTCGGCATCAGAGGGAACGGCATCGGCTGTTATTGGGACCCGCAGCAGCGGTACGGAGTAACGAGGTCTTCTCCTGGGGGGGGTGGTGGTGAAATGAGGGGTGCAGGGAAATCGGGGCAAGTTTCTCCTTCTTTATATTGGATATTAAGAAAAATGTCTTTCCTGAAAGAGTGGTGAGGCTTTGGAACCGGCTGCCCAGGGAGGGGGTGGAGTCCCCATCCCTGGAGGGCTTCAAAAAATGTGTGGATGTGGCACTTTGAGACATGGTTTAGCAGGCCTGGTGGTGTTGGGTTGGCGGGTGGACTCAATGATCTCAGAGGGCTTTTCCAACCTTAACGATTCTACAATTCTATGATTATTCTTCTTCTCGCCAAGAAAATGACTGGTGGTAATTGAGCCTAACCCGCCCTTAGAGCAAGAGCGGAGATTCCCTGTGACCCGTTTTGTTTAAAATTAGAGATAGGTGGAGAAATAGGAGTGGAAGAAAATGTGTAAAATGTGTAAAAGCTGTATTTGAGCACACAGTGCTCCTCTTACCCTCCCTGCCCTGCCCTCAGACAGGACAGACTCCAGCAGCGGTGCCCAGCGCCTGTGCTTTTGCCTGCAGGGAAAAGTTGGGGCAGGGGATAAATAGGGAGAAATTGGCCATCTTCGGAGAAAACGCGGTGTTATGCCATGCAGTGGTGCAAACATCTGCAGTGCTATTCCGTACGCTGGATATTAACTGCTCCTCCTGAAGGACTAATGGGGTTGGAGGCAGGGAACCTCTGCTTGCGACGTTTAACAGTGCCCACTCCCTTGCCCCAAGGTCCTCCCCTAGGGCCAAAGCTAGCCTCAGCCCTGGAGGAGGTTTTGGGGTGTGCAGCCAAACCAGCACCCCCAGCACAGGGGCCGGTTGCATCTATTCCCCTGCTGCACACCCAGACCCTTCTGGGTGCGTAAGAGGCGGGCTGGGTTGTATTTCGGGTTGCTTGCTTTCTTCCCACTGGAAAGAAACCTTCAGGCGAATCCTTGATCAGTTTGTTTTATGGGTGGGTGTCACCCCAACTTTCTGGGACCAGAGATGCACCCGTGCAGCTCGGGGGGGTATCTCCAGGTGCGGGGCTGAGCAGCGGCAAAGCTGTGTTACAGGAGCCACTGCTCATCCCTACGCGCAGCACCGAGCCCTCCTCTGCCGAATGGTAGCCAGCCACGTTCCCAAACAGTATCTGCTGTTATTGCATTAATTACAGTAATCTAATGGGAAATGTAAACAGGAAAGCTCCGGGGGGAGATAAGGGGTGCGGGGATGCGAGGCAGGGGCTGACAAGCTCCCTCTGGCGCAAGGAATGGAATTCAGAGGAAAGTTCATTTTTCAGCTAGCGGCTGGCTGCTGCTCAAAGGCGTTAATTGGGGTGGCCAGATAGCAATTGGGACAGTGTCCCCAGCCATTTCCCCTTTCGGTGACAATCGCATTCCTGAGGCTTGAAGTTCAACTGCAGAGACCTAACGCCTTCGGTGCATGAAGAGGCTGGGGCATTGCCTTGATATGCAAGAGATTTTTTTTTTTTTTAAATCAGCCGGGTTTTAATCCTACCCGAGCTGAGTGGTATTGCTCTGCTGCCAGCCGGCCAAGGAGAGGCAGAGGTGGATGGAAACGGCTCTTCCCTGGGACTTTCTCAGTGCAAGGCATCAGAGATGGGTACCTGGGATGGGCAGGTCCAGCAAACTCTCTGTTGGGGCTTTAAACCTCTCACCCTGCTCCCTCCAGAGCAGAAACCAGCCCGTGGAGCTGCACTTTTCCTTGCTGCATCGATGTCCTAGAAGCGCCTGGGTGAAGCAGGGTTTCCCGGGTGCCGCACGGGGCCCTGCCGGTGCCCACGTCCTGGCCCAGGGCTGTCTGCTCTTCAGCCCTCGCCCCGCTCCTGTCAGCCCCACCAACCCTTACGAGCNTAGCTCACCTCTCAGCATAGACCTTTCTTGCCCATTTCAAAACTGGGAGGGGGCAGATCCCAGTTTCCAGCCCTGAGATCCTTCTCTTCTTCTGGATTTTTAACTCTTGGCCAGATCAGAAGGAAACCTATTTTTCTGATCTGAGCTCATTTCTCAGCGATGAGATTTTTTATTCCCTGGCTGCTTTTAGTCTGGGTAGGTGTGTGTGTGGGGGCAGAGGAGGCAGATTAAATTACTGTTTATGTCACCTCCTTTGGCATTAAAGCAGCAAGTGGGGAATGTTTGAGCTGCCAAAGCCATTTATTTTTATTAAATCCAGTTTCCACAATAAGAAAACACACTCCATCGTGCTCCTGGCTCCTGCTGCTGGAAGCTCCCGGCTCATTGCATGCAGCACCCAGGAGGATCTGGCCCTTAAAGAGCAGGAATCCAGGACAAAAGTCCTTCCAAAATACCTGTGGCTGGAAGCAGAAGACCAGAAACACAGCAAAACCTGGTGCAGATGCAGAGAAAGCTTTTGCTTACCTTTGCATTCAGCTTGCACGAAATCCCTGTTCAGTGGATTTCCATCGCCAGCTTGTGATGGGAGCAAGGAGCTGCGGGGGAGGCAGCCTGGGATGCCATGTCGGTGCCCCTGTGCTTGCCCCAGGGCTCCTCCTTGCATCTGTGAGAGCAGGTCTGGCTGCCCTGTGGCTCTGCTTCCCTGTCCTTGCTCCGGGAACGATGACCTGAAAATGAAACAGGGCAAAGCGTGGTGCCGCTCGGGGCTCCAGCCAGAAACCGGAGCCAGCCTGAGAGGGAGCGAGCCCCAGCTTGTCGGCACTTACTGGGCATGCTGTGATCCCAGTTTTAGCTGAACAAAGAGAAGCCTGGTGAGCAGGTGAGCCCCCAGAAGATGGTATCAGCCTCAGTTGGTCCTTAATTTTCTGTGATGAGCTCAAGGGGAGACGTTCTCAACACGGACTGATGGGTGGGAGGAGGAAGGTGTGGGACAGTGCTGGTGGGGGGGGTTCTTCTACTTACTGCAGGGTCGTCATTGCTGAGCTGCTGGCTAACCCCCCAAACTGACGTGTGAGGACAGAAAAGGTGCTGCAAAGGCAAGAAAAAGCGCAGTACCACCACCCCGTTTCCTCAGCTTGGGTGAAAATCCCCTCTCCTCACAAACCTTGGTGTATTTTTTTTTTGCAGCCCCTCCACCAGAAGCATCCAGGAGCCGGGCGGCGACAGGCGCAGGCGCGTAGGTGGAGCTGGAAAGCCTCCACGGGTGAAATGGCCCCCCGACCTGTGTGCGTGGGTGACTTGAGCGAGGTGTCATTTTGCAGAGGGTGTGTGCCAGGCCGGTGATGGAGAGCCTGCCAAGATAAATGGTCACGCTTCCTACAAATTAAAAATTTTCTTCTGAGGGGCCAAGCAGAAGGTAGACTCGCTCCAGGGCAGGTTTCGCTTTCGCAGAAGTGTTTTGGGGAGGGGAAAGTAAACATGACAGAGCGGGCTTTGTGAGATGCTGCAGTGCTTCAGGCACCCCTTCCGAAAGTGTGGGGACCGAGGACAGCATTCTGGATTTGCTCCAAAATGCAACTTTACTACTGAAAGGCAATATATATACATGCACGCACATAGGCGTATATATTATGTGAGTCTATGTGTATAACAGAGAGGTGTGGTTATGTTTCATTTCTCCGGAATTTGGCAAAATAGACCAGAGAATTGAGAAGGAGACTCCAAGAATGCATATTTACAAATGAGCTTTTATTTTGCCTGAGGGAGTAGAGGTTTGCCAGGGCTCAGCGAAGGTGGGTGAACTGAGGCCGAAGGGCTGCGGGCTCATCCAGCATCGTGCAGGGGGTCCTGGGTGGCCGGAGCAACCTCCTGCTTTTTTTCTCTCACCTCATGGGGCAGCCCCCCGTCTTATGTTACATGTGGTGGTGGTCCCACCGGCGTAGCATCACCACCCCATCCCACCCTGGTAATCGTATCATCGGAGAAAATAAATGGAAGCAGAGCCCGTGGCATAGGTGTAATCAGACCAGCTCAGCAGGGCTCTGCTTGAGGGTGAAGAGCAACCCTTGATGATTAAAATTAGTGGGAATATAACCAAAATGTCTATAGTCCCGGCTCTGGCTTTCCTACCTGCCCAGAAGATAGATTACTTTGAATAGGAGCTCTTGCAACTGGAGATTTCTTGTAACTGATACTTTGGATTTGGCAGGGGGGAGAGTTAAATACGGAGAAGAAATAGTTGGAAACGGGCTGTGCATGCTCTGGGGGAAGTGAGTCGCCCTCGGAGGCGAAAGCCCCTTCCCTGGGATCTGCAAATGCCCCTGGCATCCCTCAGAGATCCTTCTTACATGCTCCCTTGGTTTGCAAACCAAGCAAGTGTCATGACTGGAGTGGATTATAATTTAGTGCCTTTGTCGGAGGAATTTATTTTGCTCAAACCAAGATAAATTTAAATTTTTATTCTCAGCCATTTTTCTTTGCAGGCAGGTTTTGTTTCTCTTTCTGAGGATGTCTTTGTCATTTCATTTGGAAAGGGGGAAAAAATTCCCCCTGGTACTCTCGGCAAACAATTTTCCTCTCGCTGCCCCCCACCCTGAGCCTGGCCGCATTGCAGAAATCCTGCACGTCTCTTGTCAAGTTCTAAATGAAATTAATTTTATGGATTTTAAAGATGTTGGAGGTGGTGAGACTCTGCTCCTCCCCCTGCCTTTTGTGGATGTCCACAGCGCCTCTGCTGCTAAGCCTGTTGCTTTGACTTCATCTGGATTTATATCGGTGTCATTGAGAGCATAACGCGGCTCTGAACCTCTTTGAACTCTGTTGTCTAGAGGACAAGGAAAGCGTGTAAACGCAGCTATTGAAAAGCCTCTCTTCTAGTGCTGGTTAATTTAAAATACATCTGGAACAATAAAAGGAGTGACCGTGCCAGCACCATGCTCGCTGAGCCATCACCCCATCGTCCCGCCGGCCGCCGAGCTTGCTGCTGCCTCTGCCCTGTTTTCCTTGCTTTCAAGTTGTCTTCTTTATAACGAGAGAAAAGCGACGCGTCTGCCAGTCTGCTCTGAAATGCAAGGTTCCCAGAAGGTGAATTTGTGAATGGTTGGCTGGTCATTATGTGCCTTGGGGCCATCATTTTTTTTTTCCACGCCAGCTGAGGGAGGAAGTTTGCAGGATGTTATCAGCATCCTGTTGCTGTGACCTGCTGAGCAATAGCATGTAAATATGTCTCCCTTCCACCACACCCCTGTGTCAACCTTTTGGCTCCTGTCTGCTGGCCATGTTCTGCAAGATTAATGTGTTTTTTGACTGTGGGCAGGACCATATAGTTAAAAGGGATGGATTTTTATTTTTTCTTGGGTGTCTTTTACCAATTTCCCCATTTTCAGTGCTATAAAGAATTTCTGGCAGCGTTTCTGGAGTGTGTTAATGAGTCCATTTCTGGCACGGTTCAGGCATGTCACTGTGGGACATCCAGCAAACATGGTCAAGGTGTCTGATCTGTCTGCGCTTTGCAAGGAAAGTGGGGAGGGATTTTGGCTTTCTGGTTAGTCACTGATTGGAGAGCATGAAGAGAAAATCCAAGCCCCCCGCCCACAAAATAACAAAAGAGAATAAAACCAGGAGTTATTCTCTTTCTCTTGAGTGAGGACAAATGGTTGCTTTTTAGCTATTTGAGGGGTTTCCTCCAGAGCAGTCAGTAATGCACAGCTTGGTCAGTCCACGTGCCGTGTTTTCACCAGCAGTCATGATACGGGCTATTATCCACCTCATTCTGTGTTCCCCACCTCTGGAGCTAGCCAGGCAGAGCAGCTTTCCATTGGAAATAACTTGGCCACAATCGAATCCTTTGCAGGAAATGCCTTCATTTCACTGAAAAATGTTGAGAGAAGAATATGAAAGAGAGACCTGTTTGAGCCTTCTCATTTCATATTGATGTTCATGTAATTCTATAATCACACAGTACCTCTAATATTAGCATAATATTTCAATCGCCCTGGAACAAAACATTCCTATGGTTCCTAATATATATATTTAGGCATTCTTGTTCCAAGGAGAAAAAGAGTAGAAAGTGAAGTGCCAAGTGTTCAGACTGCCTCAGGGTGAAAACAAAACTCAGAAACTCCTCCTGGAAGAAGTTTTTTGCTCTTTCTGCATCCCATACCCCAGCCCATCCCTCCACGTTGCTGGCCTTGGAGCATCATCATCAAAGGGCTGGACCACAAGCTTGGTTCTCCTCCACGAGCATCTCATGGGGATGTGCAGCACCTGGGTTCAGACAACCTGGGCCTGGAAAGATGAGAGAAATTAATTATCCTGGTGCAGCACTGGTGTCCAGACTTGACTCAACGCTCCCACCCTCCCTCACCGCTTCCAGAACTGGTACTCAATTTGAGTGGTGTTCAACGGAAGGATGGAAATTTTGGAGAGCAGAGCTTTGTGTCCGTTTTTGAAAGTCAGTGAGTGGGTAGACAAGAGCATCGCCTTTATCTCCTGTGCGGGGAGCCGTGCTGAGCACAACCCTCATAGGATACCAGAGACCCTTCAGAGGAAGGAGGAGTGTGAACCGTCCAGCATGGAAAAGCCTTTGCCCAAAATATGGATCATGCTAGTTACCAAAGAAGCCATCCGTGAGACTGAAAGCCACAGGGCACCGTGCTTCATTGGCTTCCCAGCTCACAGAGCTACTCATACCTTTGCTGTGTGGTTTCTCAACCACTGGGATGCACCATCTCAAGTGGGCTGAGATAGCTGAAGGATAGGACAGTATTAGGGGCAGGTATCAGATGACTGTCCTACTCCCTGCTTTGTTTGAGACAATAACGGTCTATACAGTCTCATCCAGTCCAGCTTCTACCCTGGTTTTGCAGGTTTCCACTTGCTGGACTCTGCTGCCCCATAAAAGCCAGGTGGCCCTGGCAGAGAGGCAGAGCTTCAAGCAATTGGGTGGATGCCACCACGGAAAATTTGGCTGCTCAGTAGTGCCTTGTCTCATGATGCTCCTGGGGCTCCTGCCTGCGGCTTCTCCGTGTCCATGGATCATGCTGCAGCCGTCCTGCCCAGGCTTCCCCACGTCCTTTCCCCAGTCGCAGGCTCCCGGCTCTGCTCCTCTCCCCCAGCAGCTGTCCACTTACTGAGGAATTACTCCCCAAGGCTGCTTGGGAATACAAACGAGCATGCAACAGAAACAATAAATTACGCTGACTGTCGCGGGTCCTGCCAGGAGTTGCAATATTGGAGGCCAGTTCAAAAGGTATTAATTCAACATGCTGACAGAGAAGCCGGTGGAGTTATTGTTATCACGGTGCCTTGATGGGGCCGTCACCTCTGTGACAGCTGTCGGGGAGACGCCGTGTGTTTAAGGATGTTTTCTTGGGAGGGATTTGTTGTTGTCCCTCCCCACCCTCAGGTTTGCTTTGCAAATGCAAAACTGCTGGGGAGGTGGTGAGGCTTGCACTGCAAAATCAGGTCCTGCTTTCCTGGCTCCTGCTAACGGGGTCCTCATGGGACCAGCCAAGACCTCCGAGGAGCAATGGTCATCAAGCAAGGCGTATCAGCCATCCCCCTGTGTGCTGACTTGGGATTTCGACTTTTTACCCTCTAGACATGCTCAACATGAGCTCATGGGACAGAGCTGGGGTCTGGGTGGAGGGTGCATCAAGGACTGGAGGCTCTGACGTGGTTGAGGCCAAGGAGAGCAACTGGAGCTGCTCTTGGCCCCTGGAGAAGCCAGCATCAGCTTTTACCCTCCCGAGGATGGTCGGTGATGTGTCAGCTGGATGCCCCGAGGTTGTGACATCGTTTATCCAGGGCCCTTCCTATTCCCAGCAGAACAAGCTGGTGTTTGTTATAGGGAGAAAAAGCAGCCTCCAGCAGGAATAATTCTGATTTAAGGTCCTGTGCGAGCTGATCCTCTCTTAGGGCTCTTCAGGGAAAGGACACTTCTAACCCTGTTTCTATTCAGCTGCCTATTTTTCATCAGCTCGATGGTAAAGCTGCCTTGGCTGGTCCTTGCTGCAGCGAGCGAGTCAGTGATGGCTACGCAGCCCTTTGCGGGAGCTGCCAAGGAACGTCAGCTGTCCCTTTGCACCCTGTGCCTGGGGGATAGTAAATCTGTAGGCAAACATTAGGCCTTCCTGAAAAGCCTGCCATTGCGGGGAGAAAATAAAAAGCTGGAGGGTTTTATTATCTTTCTCCTTATTGTCTTTTTTATTGCCTTTTGGAGTCACCCTGGAGAGCAATCTCCATCCCACATCATGGCCCTGCCAGACTTCCTCTGCTGTTGCTGTGACCTAAGAAATACAGGCCAATGCCTTCCTCTGCTCAGAGCATTAACGACCTCGGCCCCTCATTAGAGCCCTAAACTCAATGGAGCCCTTTTTCTGCATAGTCTGGGGCTACAGCAGGCCTCCCGGGGCTTTTCCCCCCAGACCATCATCTGTTCTCCTTGCAAATAGGGGTGAGAAGTTGCACTTGCATTTGGGAGGTGGAGAGGCTGCAGGTTCCTTGTCTGCAGGGTTGGTGCCGTGGTGGGAAGTCTCTGAAATCCCCTGATAATTCCAGGCTGGCTCCGAGGGCGGTCTGCACGGGGGAGAGGCTCGGCATCTGGCAGAGAACCCGGAGAGATGCTTCTTGGAGGGAAAATATGTGCTCTGCTAATTCATTAAGCACTTATCTCCTGCTCCTGCTCTTAAGGAAGACGGAACTGGAGCGGAGGAGGTACGGGGCAGACCAGGCAGCCAGTTGCAACATGCATATATCCTTTAAAGAGAAGGTATAAGCGAGACACCATTGCTGAGGTCAGCGTGAGATTATAGGGACTCCTTTTTGCCCTTATCTCTCCGAAGTATGCAGCCTGGCCTCTGTTTTCCTGGGAAATCAGGAGTCGAATAAAAAATGTGTATTGACAAACTGGGGTAAATGCGCTGACACTAGTGTTCTCTTGCAGCAATGTGCCCGGCTGTATCCTCAGCTGGAGACTGTCCTCATCCATTAACGCCAAGCCCTGGAGGTACTCGATGTCTTATTCCAACGTCGCTGTAGTCAGTGGGGTTTTCCAGCAAGAAGTCATGCTCCATCATGTGGTTAGGGAGCAGCTGCACATCAGATGCAATGGTGATAACTTCTAGGGTACATCCGTCAAGTAATTTTTCGGTGTTGATCAAGGTTTGGCTTGGATGTATTGTTTAGATTTTCCCCATAACAACTGAAGAAATCTTTTAAGGAAAAAAAGTCATTGCCGTTTCCTCCCAATTTTTCCTTGCTCGCAGCCTCCCATTCTTGCTGCCCCTTCCGAGAAAGCAGGGGATTTTTCAGTCTAAAAGGAAGGAAGGGTAACCTGCCATCAACAGGTCATCGCCTGGTGAAGGCTTGCAAACCTGGAGGAAATGTGTACCCAACCAGCCCGTATTTCAACGACTGGGCTCTGTGTGGGTAGCCAACTTAGGGTGCGTGTTTGCAGGGTTTGACCTTTCTTTCCCAACAATCCAGCTTCCTTTCCTATGTATCTTCTCCCTTTGGCAACAACTCTGATACACAAACTCACTAGTAGCATGCTTACGCACCTGCTTCTGTGGGTGGAGTTGGTCCAAAAATGAGCTCTGTTTTGCCAGGACATTTTTTCTGAGAAACTTTTTCTGGCTGAAAATATCATCAACTACATTTTCTTTCTTCGCTTCAAAGAATGAGGCATTGGGTTAGCTTCCTCAGAATCTTGAAAAATTCTGCTTAAAATGGGTATACTCTCCCAAAACATTCACTCAGCCTTCTGCTTCTCCATCCCAATGGATGTTGGGTTTGATGGGCTGTTTTCATGCAGGTTGCAGCCACGGAGGAATTATTTTCCTGCAGGAGCCTTGGCTGCACCTTTCTGCTGGAAAACAGCAGTCCCCTTGTACCGGAGCGCTTGCAGCATGGTTGGACCTTGGGCTCATCAGCTCCCGGCTCGCCGTGCTGCTCCGTGCTGCAGCTGGGTTACTCCATGATCCTCTTACATCTGACGACATTCCCATTGCACTTCCAAGGTCATTATTTTGGCTGACTCTCTCGGGACCAAACCAGGGATTTCCAGAAGCAAAAGCTGCAATTTAAATATTTCTTTTTGCTTGTTTTTTTTTCTTTCTTCCCCCCCCCACCCCAGTTTGTGTGTGAACCCTCTGAAAACCAGATGGCCTGGTTCTGCACAGCCTGGTGGTGATCATCTGAGATATTCCAGCTTCCTTCTGATCCTTCTGGGAAAGGTTAGAGAAGGTCCAAGATCCTGATGGATGCTTATGGTGTCTTCTTGCACCTTGGGTAAGGGAAACAAGGGGGACTCAATAGGTGTGCAGTTAAATGGAGCTTAAAAAACCCAATAATATCTTTTTTTTTTGTATTTTCAGATGACTCTTGTAGTTGAGGCAGAAATATCCACACGCTTTGAGCAGACCCTGGTCTGAGATCAGCAGGGCAGGAGCCTGCTATAAATATGAAGAGATTCTCTGTTAAACCTGGTCTATACCAACCTTCGCTCTTACCCTTGGCAAGCATCTGAGACAGGGTCTGATGAGAGTATCGCGCTGTCAGGAGTGATTGTGGTCATAGCCCAATTTCACTTGCCTTTGCATATCTCCCCCCAAAACCTAGGGAATTTCTTTGAGTTTGGGCAAAAAAAAAAAATTAAAAATCCAGATTTTCTCCCTAAACTCGAATGTGAGCATTGCAATACCTGCCTTGCAATTTCCAAAGTGCAATGTCATCTCTGATTGCAAAGAGCCTTTTCTATCACCGAGATGCCCTCCAAAGGGTCTGAAGCAGAGTCAGCACTTGGAAAAATCCCCAGGAGGGACGTTATTCCCTGGGCTATTCCCTGGACTGACCGATGCCCCTTCGTTGCTGGAGGGAGCTGACGGAGCATTAAAAGGGGACAGGAAAAAAACATTCAGCTGTGGCATTTGCTGGTTGCGTGCAGCCGCAGGCAGGAACTGCTTCCTCTGTTTGCAGACTTTTGGGGAAAGGAGAGCTGAACGGAGTTGCTAAATTAGAATGAAGTGAAAAAATATTGCTGTGAACAACAGAATGTTTAGCCTATTTTTTTTTTAAAACAAAAACAC
>VZTL01028160.1:0-16582 GCA_013400535.1 Scopus umbretta | reverse complement strand
GTACGTGTGTATAACTTATAAATTGATAAATACACAGGGGGGTGTGCCCTCAAAAATTTTTTAGGGGTGCATGATCAAAAAAGTTTGGAGACCACTGATCTACAGGACGGAAGGGAGAATTTGGCTATAGTTGAGGACTTTACCAGCTTGTCTATACAGTTGGACTATTTAATGCTAGGCCTGATTCCTGATCTGTGAGAATTTTTCTAAAAGTGGGGTTTTTCTGGTTTTGTTTTTTGTTTGTTTGCTTTCAAGTGCTGGTGCATAACAGAAGCTTTGCAGGCTGTCCTACTGTCCTTTAAACACCTTGATGTGAATATTTGCTTCATCAGTAAAAAGTGAGCAAATTGAGTACCTGAAAACTCGGGGGATTTGACCAGGAAAAATATCTCGTTCTGTAGAAAGTGTGGGAGACGGCAGCAGAGCCCGCTTAGTGGCATAGTCTGAGCACAGGAGCTGTGAAAGCTGTTGTGTTATCTTCTAGTGCCAATCACGGAAGCTTCTGACCTTCTGAATTGAAAACAGGTCTTTCTGCATAAAAGCAGGATTTCAAAGTTGCCAAGTTTCCATGTTTGGTGGACAATTTTTATGTTTAAGCATTGATAGATAGGGGTAGAGACGTCAAAGCTTATGTCTCTGCCTAAAGATTATTAATAAGTTTAGAACATGCATGCACCTGAAACTTATTACTAGTGAGAGAAAATCCCAGCCTTTTGGCACTTGTAACGTTTTGGTGAAGGTCTACAGAACTTAGGGTATTCTTGACAATTTACAGTGAAGTGAAGGCTCAAGTCAGAAGAACCTATATGCTATGATATAGTCTGTCCTGACTGCTGCCTCCTGGCTTTTTTTGAGTGGGGTTTTAACGAATACATGAGTCAATGTTTGCTAGTCACATAACTCGAGGTTTATGTGAAATTCATAACTTCTACTTCTCTTGCACGGGATAAATTGCCATTTAACAAGATTAATTCCTTATTTTACTTACTAATTATGGTAGTAGAGTTTTGTAGCACATTCCATGTGATACTTTACTTACACATACTTTAAAATTATAAATAGTGATTGTTGCCAAAAGTACAGAATTATAGCTTGCCTCTCCTGAGCTTCTGAACACCAGCTTTCTAGCATCTGGGAAACGGGTTTGGTTTTCTGGTTTTTGGGTTTTGTTTGTTTTGGGGGGGTGAGGGCATGGGGATTTTAGGACTTTGTATTGTCTTGTTCTGTGCTTTTTTTTTTACCTTTTTCTTATTATAGACTGACACCTCTTGTGCAAATGCAGCACATTTCAGGTCCTGTTTGCTTTAACCTGTTATAACTTTTCACACTTTTAACGGCAGGAAGTAGTCTTGTCCTACTGAGCCTGTGTCTCTAATTCTGTAGTACACTGGCTGTTTGGTTGTGGTCTGGTGAGTTGCAAACAGTTACATGATGGAAGCTCTTCTCTGATGTCAGTCTACTTAAGCCTATTACAATTAGCTGCATTTTAAAAAAATGAAGTAATAGCAGAGTACAGTTACTTTCCTTAGACATATAATCTCTATACTTGCCTGGATGGTTAAAGGTAGTACCAGTGCTGTGATAAGGTTAGGGAAATGTTGCACGTCTTAGGTTGCAAAGTCTCCTGGAGGTGGAATGACCCTTGCATATCCATTAAGGAAATCTTATTTTGTCAACAATGCCTGTCTGAATAAGACACCTGTGCTTTTAAGAAAGCTTCCCTGCCCTCCCCTCCACTCCCTACCCCAGTCTCTCTCCCTCCCCAATTTAATTACCTAGCTCTAATACTGCTTTGTTTTGTTTTTCAGTGACCGGACTGTGAGGATCTGGAAAGCTCGAAATGTAATAGATGGACAGAGCTCAGATACAGGAGATGCAAGTGAAGATCTTGCCAGTAATTGAAATGATGGGGATAAAGGAACATATTGATAAATTTAAGGTGCACTCTATGCAGTTTGCTGCGTGCTTATTAGGTAAACACTGATGACTGGAATGAACTGAAAACCAAGAGTGAACTCTTCTACTTAGACCTGCTGTCCTTAAAATATGTACTGTATTTAAGAAAAAAATAACCTCTTGGTAACATGCTTGTGTCTCAATAGTCACATATATATGTCTATATATTATGGCTGAATTTGTGTGCATATGCAACACTTGCAGTTAAAATTAACTGGAAATCAGTCTTCTCTAACGACCATCTCAAAATTATAACCTGGAATATGTAACAAAAGTGCTCTGCTGTATTTCACTCACAAGTATGATCAGCTGTTTTGCATTTTAGGGTAGCAGGGGAATGATGATGTCCCAGTAATAAGCCTTTGATTATGACAGGTATTGTTTCAAGTTTCTAAAGGTCACTTACACTGTTGTTAAGAAAGTGGAGTGAATAAAAGATGGGAAGAAGCTGTTAATGACGCATCTGTCTGACATGGCTGTAGCCTGCTAACAGAGAATGCCACATGATTTGTGTTAATATTAGCATATAATCCTTGTTGACCAAAGTTGTGCAGCTATGTATACTCTGTGCTCAGGACTAGAACTCGAATGCTCATGAATTGGTATGTTTTATTAGTGTTTTGCCTATATTCTGTAATGACTAGGTGTTCTTAATGTCATAACAGAAATATATCTTAATCTATTTTTCTTATGGATTTGTTTCTATCATCTCACATTTTCTTTTTTAAAGCAAAATGTCTTTCCTTTTTATCTAATTTTATATGCTGCTAAATGTATTTTAAATACACTGTTTTGCAAATCTTGGCAGTTACTTTGAGAACTGAACCACATGTATTGGAAAAAGCTGTGTAAATAGATGGTTGTACAAAGAAAATACCTTATCTTGTGCCTGTATGACTTTTAAAGCTCTTAGAGTGTGGATATTGAGGGAGGATGTATAATTTACCCAACTGCTCTGAATATTAATTTGTAAATTCTGCAAATTTTAAAAATCTGTGTAGATTCACATACAGTGTTTGGATATTGAGGTTTTTTGGTTNAGCAGCTGGATGACTTATGAATTTGGGGGGTTAATTTCCATATGTTAAAAACACAAAAACCAAAACCAAACAAACAAATCCCCCCCCCCCCAAAAAAAATATCAGCCTGTAAGTTATAGCTTACATAGGTAACACTTAAATAAAGACGTGAATGTGGACTACTTCTCTTTGCCTTTTTCATCATACTTCCTTATAAAAAATTCACTTCCCTTGCAAAGGCCCCAAATATAAAATGCACAATTTTACACAATGCAGTAGAATAGCTTGCTGAGTAATGTAGTCCATAGGTGGTTCTGGTGTCCCACGTCTGTTCTCGTTGGCCATGATTTGTGTTTTGATAGTACTTTGGAACCCTAGTAGGATTCCCTCATACTAAGTACTGTGCAGACTTAAAATGAAGCAGATGGCTCCTGTTCCAAAGAGATGACAGTTCTTACCTTATTACATATGGTCTGTCAAAGAAAGAAAAGTTCTGAGGCCTCTTACTCATCTTGGAGAAATTATTTCTTTCTCAGCTCAGCTTGAAAGGAGATGAAAATACATACTGCTTACGATTTGAGGTTACTGATTTATTCCAAGTTTTGGCAGAAACAAGTAATGATAGACATTGTTAAGGAACAATGTATAGGTTAGTTAAAATAAACAGCAGCAATACTAATTAGTGTTTATCTATCATGCTTTTTGACTACTCAGTGGGTATACACACAAAAGATTTGGGACCATATCACAACTTTGAGCAAAACTCCCAGTGGAGAGTGGATTTATGTGCGGGACTTGTGAGAGGCTTTGTGTGCCTGGTGCTAAAGGCCGCCCACTCTGCCAGGCTACACAAATGATGCCAACAGCTTGGTGGCCCCTACTTTTGGAGCTGACCGCTCATGGCTGTCATCCAGGAACCCTGGGTAGTTGTGGGGTTTTTTTGGTTTGTGTGTGTAAGATTCATATGAATATTGTGTTCTGCAACTGCAGGACAGAAGTCCTTACAAACCTAGGGAGTGATTGCCTGCTTTAATGGACCATCTGGTGAGGGGCTGTCATGGCAGCAGTCTGAATTGCAGATGCTTCTCTCCGGTGATGTTTGACAACACAGGCATTTTGTTTTACAAAGATATCTTCTGATAGGCACCAGTATAACTTAGATAATGTGTGTATAGAAAGATATTTTTTTCTTTTTTTTTTTTTTTTTCCCCCTCCAGGAAGACATTCCACCTAAACTAGATCTTACCACAGAACACAGCTTTACTCTGAAGGTTCTTGCCATCAAGTAATTGGAAGAAAATTGTCATTTTGTAAAGGTCACAATATCAGTGTCTTGTTTTAATGGAGAATTCTTCAACTTTTCTCCAAACTTTTCATTTGTACTATAAAACTACATATGTGACAAAAGATAATACGAAAACAGAAAAAGGTAAGCACTGGACTCTGATTGTCTGAAGATGTTTGTTTAAAAAAAGTTAAGGTGCTCTCTGAAAAGTTATTTTTTTAAGAACTCTAAGAAGTCATGGGAAAATCATGTACTCAAAGTTGGAATTCAGAAGTTGAGCAAAGTTTGTGGACAAATTAGTAACTACATCCCATCTTATCTGCTTAGACACAGTCTTAAATAAGGGCAAGGTCATGTGTTATAATTAATCTCATGTAAGATAAGAACACTGAGAAAATATTTGCAGTGTTTCTTATTACATATCGGAACAAGTACTTCTCGTGCCCCTGCTGTGGATAAAAGGCCCCATGCTGCCTGCAGAAATCAACGTTCAGCCATGGAGAGGATCAGGAGCCTTTGTTTCTTGGCTGTTGCACTAGCAGGTAAATGTACAGTGTTCGTCTTTTGTCATAGGCTTCAAAAGCAAGATATAAATGTGATAGCAACAGATGAGTGATTAGGGGAGGTGATCTTTTTACATGGAAAAGGCATGGCTTTAACTCCACCGTAGGTGACTCTGTAGGGAAGACAACAGGGCTGGCTTGTTTAGAAATATACCCCAGTCTGACAATGTATTCAGCTTTTGGGCACCAGCACAGACATGCTGGAGTCAATGGGACCATTCAGCTGCTAAAAGCTACCCTGTGCTTTTGCTAGCTTGTTTGCTGTGATTTTTAGCCCGGTATGCCAGAGGTTAATTCAGTTGCGAGTCTAATAAAGAGAGAATACATCTTACTACGATGCTAGATAAAGGAAGAGGGAACCTTGCAGCAAATGCCTTTGAAACATATGGATGAACCTAAAACTTGAAGACTAATGCTATTACATTAAAAAGCCTGTGGTAATATTTTAATTCCTTGCTTATGCCTTATTGCAGCATTTTCTAACCTAACTTCACGATATTAAAGTCAGGGTTTTTAAAAAATCAATGGGGATAATTTTTCACATATATTGTTCAAACTGCCTCTTTTTAGCTTCTGTTCCCATGGAAATTATTGTGAAAAGCAGCAAGTAGCCATAGCTATTGCTAAATTCAACAGCTCGTTTGCATTTAATTTTCTATGTACATTTACACATTTTCTATGTACATTTACAAACATGGGCCATAAATGCAGTGAAAATGATGTGGAGATTTTAAAATAAAATGTTTTTAAAAAGTAGGGAAGGAAAATTGCATCTTCCCACTTGCTACTATCTCATTTGTACTGTAATAGAAGTGAATCAAGGAACAAGGGATGAATGAGGTTGCAGCCTTGTTCAGCTGCTCATACCTGTAAGTGCTTGTTTTCAAAATTTGCTGGAGAATTTAAGCTTCATGTTGGGGGGGGATTAAAAATTTCTGGGATCCTGCTGGGGCAAATTTTTTTCTCTTGAACTAGCTTTTTCATTCACAATATCTTTCTTATGAAGTATTTTGAAAGTATTTTATTCTACAACTGAGTTGATAAAAATCTCTCGTGAACCTATGCTATGTGAAATGGTGCCAAGTTAACAATACGCTGTAGTATGTTCAGTCATACTTGATTTCAGCAATGAAAACACTGATGCTGCATTTCACTCCCAGTAGAAAAAAAAACACAAAAAAAACAAAACAAGAAAACAACAACAAAACAAAACCCCCAAAAAACCAAGGCCAAAAATAAGTGAAATGTGAGGGATTTACTCTATTTTGTGCTTCATCTGCCAAGATGTTAACTCAAATGCACAAGACAGTGCAAAGCTGCTGGACGCAGAAGCCATGCATTGACTGCAGAGGTGGGGCTTGGTATGTCATTTTTTTAGCCTCTGTGTTTGCACAGGTTTAAGGACCTTAGGAGCCAGAGGGTGGCAGAAAGCCTTGGAAATCCTTTCACCTCTCCCTCAATACGCAGGAGTATTAGGTGCATAGTGGTACAAGGACATGGCAGTTATTTCCATGTGATTTGCAATCCGTGTGTTTCCCACATCTTCATCAGGGACAGAGTATGAAAAAGGAAGGCCCAGAGTCTTCAGTATTTCATTAGACCATCGAAGAGTCCTCCCTGATTTGTGCTCCAAGAAGAAATAGTTTAGGGATCGCAGAGGGTTGTTCACATTCCTATCATGCTTTGGATGAAAAAGGGGATCAGTATTTAGGGGGGTGAATGCTGGACAGAAAGCAGCCAGTCTGTGGGGCATGACTGCCCACCCCCGAAGACAAAGGTGGAAGCCAAGCCTGCCTGTCTGGCAGCCGATGAAGGGGTTTCATCCCTTAATTCCTGCCTCTAGAAGGTGATACAAGGCGTTTTGGCAAGAAGGAGCGAGCTCTGCTGCACACCCCGGGAGCGTCAGACCTCAGCGTCAGATGCTCCTGCATCAAAGTGGGAATGAGAGTTTTCTCAAAAGACAAATGTAGATGGCACTCAGCTCCTGCTTTTCTGTGTTCCCATTCGCTACTTGGAAATCCACTCTGGCATCACAGCATGATGGCTTTTTCTAGTGAATCTACAGTTTTATTCTGTAAATTTTCCCAGTCTATATAATTATTGCTTGCGCACATCTGCTTGTAAAGTACTTTATTTGGAGGAGCCCAGACTGCATCAGCGATCACGTTTTAAGCTTTCAAGCACACGACAGTCGGCAAAAAAAAATTTAAAGCAGAGGTGTTAGTCATTTTATGGAAAAGAGCAATTATCTTTCAAGTAGATTTAATCTTTGAACAGTGCTGTAATGACTAAAATGACATAAGTTAACTTCAAAATAAGTACGCTGCCTGCAGTACGCCTGCTCTCTTTAAGAATGTTTGATGACAGAGCATTTCGTCGACACAGCAGGTATCCGGTCTCGCGGTCCCTCTCCTCTTGGGAGGCTCACACCGCACAGAGGAACCATAGGGCTCGACCTGCAGCTGCAGAAAGGCAAAGATTTAGCACCTTACTGAGAGGTTTTTGTCAGGATGAGTCTGCGAATGACTAATTTGTGCCTTTTTTTTTTTACTGCTGACACTTTCCCTTTACTCATAACCGTACCTGTATGAACACAAACTAGTAATGCTACATAGATGTAGTAGTCATAATATAACAATGAAGCCTATAAAAACATATGTAATCAGTATTTTTATATTTATATAACATACACGTGCACGCTGATTTCACATATTTGTATCTATATATATAGATAACCTCTGTGTATAACATGAGAGTAAGTATACAGAAAATGTAGCATTTTAATATCTGTAACAGTTTTAGTCCTTACTGAAGTACACCTCCTGTTCAGCTAGCCTGTAGTGTTGTTCTCGCGCCTCACCGGCGCTTTCATTAGCCTGCTGTTTAACTTTCCCTGAGTATTTCAAGCAAGTCACGCTTCAGCTGAACACCAGCAGCTCTGAGCACTGAACAACACAGACCTACCACCTTGGCTTGTAAAAGAAACTGGTTGCTCTCGTCTCGGTCACGAGCAGGCATGCTGCTCTGCCATCATCTGGGTCAAAAGAATCATGTGTATTAGCCCCTAAACGGGGGAAAATGCACAACAGAAAAAGGGTAAAGAAAGAACCTTGCATTGTGGGGCTTTTTTAACACGCTTCTCTGCTGCTCTGACTGCTTCTTCCCCGGCTCCAGCCCTAAGGGGGTGCCTCGGCTCAGGCCAGGACGGGCAGTGCGCCGGGGCCGTGGCCGTGCAGAAGCGCATCGACTGCCACCCCCAGCCGGGCGCTTCGCAGGAGGCCTGCGAGGCGCGGGGCTGCACCTGGTGCGCCACCGATGTGGCCAACGCTCCCTGGTGCTTCTTCCCTGAGGACAGTCCCTACGGCTACTCCCTGGGTGGGAACACCGAGAAGACAGCCAAAGGCTGGAGGTAAGCGTGTGCGACTCTTTCGGTGCTGCAGCACAGCACTGCATGGCCACCACCGCTGCCGCCCCGGGGGCAGCTCACTGGAGAGCTTCCCCAGCTGCTTTGCTACTATGTGCTCTGCTGGCAATGAGGAGGATAACGGACATGCTTCATCGCGTCTAAGGGACGCAGAGTTGGGGTCCTGCGCTCACACCATGACACCGGTGAGGAAACAGGCGATAGTCCTTCCCACCCTGGGAGCTGTGTCCAGGGCGACCATGAGGTCTCCTTGCTTTGGAGTGTCTATTTTATCCATTAACAGCAAGGAGAGCCTAAGCTAACCTCAGAGATTATTTTTCTTGATAAGTTAATGATTTATTTTTAAAGAGCTGAAGTAGAATATCTGAGTGGTTCCCCCCACCATGCCAGGGTGCTCACAGGCAGCGAGCCGTGGCGGAGGGTGGCAGCGCGTGTTTCTGCTGCAGGGTAACGCTGAACAAGCGCCAGGCCTTGTCCCTCTTCGGAAATGACATTTCCCCGGTTGTCTTGGAAGTGGAGTTCCAGACAAGGGACAGACTCCGGTTCAGGGTGAGTAATTTGGGAGGGAGGGATTCATTTAACCAAAGCAATGCATGCTAATGAACGAGCTAACCTGCCTCCTCCTTGCCTTGCTTTAGCTCTACGACCCCAACAGGCAGCGGTTTGAAGTCCCACTCAAGATCGACTCCCCCGGGGTTGCTGCTGATGAGGCCAGCTACGATGTGGAGTTCACAGATAACTCCTCACACTTCAGGATCAAGAGGAAAAGCACCGGCACAGTACTGTGAGTATCAGGTGTCATTAACGTCACTTTTAGCAGAAATTAAGAGTGATGGGGCAAGCACTGTTTCCTCACACCCTATTGCTTGAGTCTGTGTGATACAGGCTCAAGCACAAACTGCATGTGGCATAAATACAGACTTATGCCTCATCCCTGGAAAACACTCATTATTAATAGAAGTATGTGCCTGTATAAAGGGAGATTATCTATGTGCACGCAGGAAAGATTATTAAGCAAGTCAAATAACTTCTGAGGTTACATTGTCACAGCTTGGGATGCTGGTAGACTCAACTTATGAAAACACTGAACCAAGTTTTCTGAAATTTGAGGTGTTTAAATATGTCAAAAATTGAGCACCAAATCTCCTGACATTATCCAGGATGTAGACCTAGGAAACTAAAGCTCAAAGCCACAGAGGCTGTAAGCCTCTAACTTCCACTGGTTTCAGTGAAGGGCATCTGTGGCTCTAGTTTGTCACTCTGCAAAAATACCAGCTGTATTCTCAAGTTGGCACTGTAAATTTAATTTCAGAAAAATCTCCCCTCACCAGCAAATGTCACCAGGTGTCATAATTTCCCATTTTCTTGGCTTCCACCAACACATCTCTAAAATGTAATGCTACTTAGCAAGAGGGTTTTTGGAAGGAGCAGCTCTCTGCATCCCAGTCAGGGTGCGCTCCTGCCAGTTGCATTTGGGGATGCTACAGCATGGCATTAGCAGCAGTCTGGCTGTCTGCAGTGACAAATGACAGTGTTACAGACCGCTCTGGGTTATCACTGCTTGACTCAGGTAGGCAAAGGAGATGCACAGAACATAGAAATATGGGTACTGTTTGCATCAGGCTGTGGATGTGTCTATATTAGCATTTTAATTCAGGTCTGCAGTGCCTTTTGACGTGAATCTCCTGATTATACCCACCTCTTGTGCATTGGCTGACCTTGCAATGGTCCTGAGGAGCATAGATTAGGTGCCTTCCACGTGACCTTACTAGGAGGTGTGCTCTGGGAGCACACCAGTGCACTCCAGCTGCTAACGGGCTGCTTCAGAGCAAGCCCCCGACACGTGTGTGGCCGCTGGGTCCTCAGCACCAGCTCTGCCTCTCTTGCACCCCACCACTAGTGCAAGCACATTCACGGACGGTCATTGGGATCCAAGTGGTTTATTTCATGCGTTAGAAAATCTAACCCCAAATCAAGAAATTAAAAAATCAGCTCAGATTCCCCCCCCCNCCCCACCGATCCCCCCCCCCCCCGAAACTCTTTCTTAAACAGACTCAAAATATAAGAACTATCTTTGTGAGCAATGTTAAGGATGGCTTAGCACATGTGGTGCAAGTAAGACAATACAGCCTCTAGAATGGTTTGAGTCTGCAGATGGAACCACCGCACTGGGTTTTTAATTAGCTGCACAACCTTTTAAATTACAATCTTGTGGCATCTCTTTTCATACACATCACAGCCAATTCTGTAAAGTTTTCTTTTTGCAGGCTATTGTAAATGAATATATTACGCATTACTCTGATAACAAAAATAATTTAATTCCTTGTTAGACTTAATAGCTTTGTGAAAACTGTGGGCTTACATTAAAGGCCCAATTTTCTTCTCTTTGTAATAAGAGATTTTTGTAAAGGCCCATTAAGTAGAATGGTAATGTAAGAGGTGAATGCATAATGAGACACGGTGAGTGGCTAGCCCATGACCCATTCCCATTCAGTCCTCCTCATCTTCACGCAAAACCCAAGGATTTAGGCTCAGTTAGTCAAGGTATGCTCAAACTTGGGATGTCGCAGTTAAGGGAAGGGGCTGGCCATGAAACAGATGCAGGGTTTGATCCACTGAGCTGCCAAAGGCACAACTCCAGCGAGAGGCAGAGGAGCACACGTCGGTCCCTGCTGAGCAGGTTTCCAGGAGGGCACGTTCACCGGCCCACCATGGAAACCTCCCCTGTGTCCCTGGCAGAAGGGTGCTCCTGTGTCCCCCAAAATCTGCGCCCAGCAGCGGTGGAGGCATGGGGTACAGAAGCAATGTGCTGCAGAGCCTGAGGAGGTAGAGGGCAGTCTTGGTTAGTAACATCGGGCGCAGCGCTTGGCAGTGATGCTCTTGCTATCGAGCATTGCCTCTGGAAAAGCGTATGCTGCCTCCAGGCAGGTAAAGGGGTTCTCCTGAAATCCAGCTGATCCCATAAAGAGGAAATTGCAGGTGAATATAACGTGTGGTTAATGGGTCTTTAACCTGCAAACAATGGTAGTGCTGCTACTAAAAGATTATCGTCAGCAGAGGCACAGGATTTTGCATATGGAAAGGGAAATTATGTGTTCCTGGGAATTTTTGTTTCATGTGAAATGGCACAGCCGGTACTTATAGACTGAAGGATCACATCCTGGCAGGGAGCCATTCCTCTCACAGCTGAATCATATTTGGAGTTAAGTTCCATGTGTGAGGAGCAAAAATGCTTCCCTTTCGTTGGCTTGCCAGTCCGGCCCATCAGCATGAGTGAATGCAGATGCTCAGGGATACCTCCACAGCCTGACTTACAGGGATTTGCAACCTCTTAGCCACCATAAGAGCTGTGCAGATGGAAATCTTTTTTCAAAACAGGAAAGTAGGTTATATATCCTGACCTAAAAGCCATGGGCTGCTGTGTTTGCTTGACTGGGGAGGATGAACCCTCAGCAAGCAGTGTCACAGGAGCATCCCCACCAGTGACTGCACCGGCTGGCTGGGTCCAGGGGAGCACTAGTGGCATCTGGCATGTTAAGTAGATTTTCATGTTATTTCAACCTGCCCAAAGGCAGGTTTGGACACATGGGAGGTCAGTCTAAGTGTGCTCCATGTCTGCAGCAAGGGCTCAGCAGGAACCGCTGCAGAGCATCTTCATCATTGCCTTGTCCCCTCATCCCTGTCCCAGGTGCAGTCTGCAGAGAAAGTGCTAAAATCCAAATCCTTTTCTTTGAGCTCCTTCCAGAGGTGGGAGCTGCGGCTCCAGGGCAGGCAGCTCGCCTGGGGCCATGTGCTGAGCTGCACAGCCAGCAGCCTCCACAGCTGTGCCAGGTTAGGGTAGGCTGTGTAGGCAAGTGTCCCTGAGAAACAGGCAAGCATGTAACACCTGGGGAGACTTCAGTCTCCTATTTTAAGATGTGAATGGCCATGGCCTTGCTGTTTCAGTGAACAGCTGAATCAACTGTTAATCTTCATATGCACACAAATATTGCTCAGAACAACTGATGTGGGCAAATAAAGCCTTTTCAGTAGATGCTGCAGTTGCACTCCCCAGGTGTGAGTGGATAGTAACTTGTGTCTACACCAAACTAGGTCTGGGTGCTCTGCTGGACCTTTCTAATGTCTCTGAGGAAGGCTTTCTCATTGTAAAGCAATCTCAAATCCTCAGAAATCTATTTTACATGATGCTCCTTATCCCTCACCAGCAGCTTTGTACTGCTGGATGACCCACCCTCCCAAAAAAGCCTAAAATCCCTTAAGATCCCCAGTGTGCTCTGGCACAACTGACAGTCCACGTGGGGAGGGAGCAGCCTGTCCCGAGCAGAAATGGTATGGGTTCGGGTTGTTCTTTGAAAGTCCACATTTGTATTTGTCTCCCCTCCTTTCTGTGGTGCAGTCTATCCTGCCATCGGTGTCTTTGTGCCGCAGACTTTGCAGTGATGGGGTAGCTGATGGCAGGCTCCCCATCTGTCTGCTTGCTATAAAACCCCATCCCAGCCCTGCCATTTGTGCATGCAAAGTCTCCTCCTGAGGAATGATTTAATACCACGTTAAAAACATTGCAGGGAAGAGGCAGCGGAGACGTTGAGGTATTCCTGAATGCGCTTTACAGGCGTTTCTCACGCTTGCTGCACATGAAGAGCCTTCGCCATAGACAAGCTATGCAAGTGCTGGCTTAAGGAGGGCAGGACAAACTCAGGGCTCTGTGTAATCACAGTAACAGGGGAGAGGAATGAATTGTGTGAGGGGAGAGCCATTAACAGCTGATTGCAAAGCTCACCTGGAGCCAGGAACAAGAATAAAAGGCCAAGTCCTGCTACATTTTCAGTTTGCTCCAAGGTAATCAGGCAACAGGCACTGCTTCACCTGCATGGGGTGAAAATTAGATGGGATCATGCAGGGAAATGATCCAGGTGCTGCTGGGGTCTCAGAGACCAGGAGTTCTTGGGCTGCTTACCTTTCTCCTTCCAGTAATGCCTCTTGGCCTCCTCCCTTTTACCTCTCCCCTCCTCCACTGTCCTTTTCTCTGTCCCATCCAGTCCTGTCTGCTCCTGCTGCTGCCCCTCTTCACCCTGTCCCAAGCTCCTGCTGTTCTGTTGGTAGCCAGGGAAGGTCCTTCCCCATGCCAGCAGCTCTCTGGAGCTACAGGGATGAAGAGGTGCCACCTCCATGCGTTCACTGGTGAGGTGCTGCGGAGGTCAGATGAGACCAGGGGCAGGCAGGGCCCCCACTCCCATACAGATGTCAGGTGTTTTCCATTTTGCCTGGGATATAACCCAAACTTGCACCTGATTTAAGGCTGCAAGTCTTATATCTGAACCATGAGGGACGAAGACTGGAACCCGGGTCTCCAGTGGTGAACCTCCCAAACTACCAGCCTTGTGGGGCAGTGGAGTCTGTGGGGAACCTCTCCCTGCTCCCATGCTGCAGTGAGATACCTGTTTTGGCAAATTGGCGTGATCAGTGGCGTGATTAAGGTTTTGTCAAGAAATTTGTAATCGGCTTTAGTTTAATAAATCCTCACTCACACTATCCTAGCTGATCTTGCAGCTCTACTGGGAAAGTGGTCCATCATTGGCCAGGGCCCTGCAGTAATAAAAACAGGAGAGAAAACATTGGGTTGTAGTACGGCAGGTGAGGGAGCAAAACGGAGCCTCTGCGTTTAGTGGCACATGCTCTCAGGTTGAGTACTATTCTCCTTTTGCTCCTGCCACTAACAGCAGCAACCACTGGAGGAGGTAGTATCAAGTGTGAGCACGAAGGCTTCAAGGAGGCATAGATTTCCTCAAGAACAGAGAGCAAGAGGCGGGGAACTGTTTGCTTAAAGGCAGCAATAAACAACAAAGGCATCCTCATTTTGCAGTGTGTGATTACTCTGTGGGACTCGTTGCCCCAGGGCAGTACTGACATGGGAGCCTTAGCAGGATACACATTCACACTTAATAAAAAAAATCATCTGCAGAAAAAAAACCCAAACCAACTACTCAACTGTTTTTGTCTCCATGTTTCACAACATAAGCTAATTCTATGAAAACAGCCAGAAACTTCCTCCATAAGCAGATTATTGCAAGACTGGCTCTGACTGACATCTTATGGCTTCCTCTGTGATATCTGACCTGGGCCATTGCTGGAGACAGGCCGCAGAGGGATAGACTATTGATTTGATTCTCCACTTTAATATCCGTTCTCCAACTGACTTTTCCTTCATGATGTCATATGAATAATGGAAGGCAGAATGTTTTTCCCAAGCCAGATAATGTTCCTTTCTCTCTATTAAGAGTTTGGAAAACCTCGTTTGCTATCACACTTGGGAAGATATGGCACAAATAACCAAAATCTAATAAAGATTTTTCCCTAATTTCCAAAAAGGCTGCTGCAGAGTTCAGCTGCCTTTTTTATTGATTCTGGTAGTAAGCACAGACGCCACTTACCATGAAGATGTTTTTACATAGGCAAGGCTATTAGAATGATTTATAACGCTATTGTCTTAAACTGCAATTTTGCTGAAAGCAACAGGAGCAAACTGTGTGCATCATGGGTAGCTCAGGTTTGCTCCCTGTTTATAAGAGCCATTACTTTAGTCTTCTAATCATTAAGATTTATGTTACGTAGGCAAGAAGTATGGTAGGTATATCACTTATCCAAGTGTTTTTCAGAACAAAAATGAAGTATTGTCTATCCAGCCATTTACAGAGGATGCCCTAATAGCGTGATGATGAATACAATAGAAGCAGAGCAGAACTGTGTCAATAACTGTAAATATACCCTGCAATTCTTTCTTTTAAAATGTCATGTTTGTGGAAAATCTGTTGGTTACTCATGCTGACTTTCTCCACCTATTTGACAAATCACCTTAAAAGTAAGATAAGCATATAAAAATTCATTCTTGGTGTGCCTTCTGCAGTCCAGTGGTGCCCCAAGACTTACAGCTAATAAAGAATGCAGCTGGTCTGAGAACATTTTTCAGCAATCTGAGAGCAACAGAAAATCACGGAGACCTGTGCTCCTAAGCTGATGCTCCCCAGCAACTCAAATGGAGTGAGTCAGAGGCCAAGTATATTTGAGGTTCTTCTGAAAATAGGGCCTATATTCCTCAGTCCCTAAGGTGCTTTACTGCTTTGTAGGCAGCCTGTGCATACAGCGATAGCCCATGCCCTCTGAAAAGGTATGCCAAAGCTCTGCTAGGAGGCTTGGACCCACTTTTCTGATAGACATGTGAAGTTTCCACCTGAATTTGCACACAGATAATATATATGTTGACCTCCCTTTCACAAGGCTACCATTTACAAAGGGTCTGGAGGCCAAGAAAAGCATATGTTAGAGAGGACATTTTCTCCAAGTGGCTGAGTTGGACGGGTGTTCACACCTTAAAGTAATGAGCTCATTTCTCTTGGATTCATTGCAACAAGAAGAAAAAAAAAACCCTCTCCCAACCTAAAATGATTTTTGAATGTCCAAATAATGCATTATGTATGTCTTAATGGTATATCATATATGTGTCCCAAGACTTCTAATTCTGGAGGTTTTATAACACCTCTCAGTGTGTGCCACCAGCTGCTTGCTCACGGCAGGAGAGAGTCAGTGCTCCAAACTGTTGCGCAGACTGTGGATATTGGTCTCCAATAAACTTCAAACAGAGCGATGTCATTCAACCAGGTAAATCGTCATGTCCAGTCTGTATTACAAAGGACTGATGATAGCACTTCTGAAAACCATTTTATACTGCCTTTTAGACATCCCCCTCAAACGCTGTGACAATGTTAGTCATAAACTACACCTTCAACATGAGCAGGATGTTTTATCTACCTGCCTACCCACCTTCCCTTAATAATACTTCCCTGGTCCACCATAGTTACCTTTTGTCCTGGTGGCCTGAGGGTTGACTGCTGGATGTGAGACTGGTTCACTTGCTAGCCAGAAATGTTAATTTACACACAGACCATTTCAATCCTGAAACATTCTTTTTTTTTTCCTTGATGTGAGGTTAATAAAATAGAGAGGTTTACTCTTGAGTATAGTGCATGGTGTTTGGAAGAAAACACTAGCTTTTATCAGTCAGACTTCCCAGACAGGCAGCAGGCAACTGTTAGCAGGCAATGGGCCAGGCAGATGTGTGGGGAGGCCAGTTTGTATTTCCACAGGCAGGAGTGTTCCCTCCACAGAGGCACTAAAGGGTTAGGACTTTCAGCAGTAGAAACTGAGTGCAGCTATTACCTCCTGTGCAGAGAAAAGGGTTTTTGTCTTCACAGGCTTTGCCATGTCTAAATGCTGGTAGGGTTTGAATTTTTCGCACTGAACAACTGCTCAGCTGTAATTTTAGATTTTTTAGATTTTT
>VZTL01028159.1:0-15614 GCA_013400535.1 Scopus umbretta | reverse complement strand
CAACTATTTTAAATTTAATCATCCAATTTTTTTCTGTCTTTAAGATCTGATTTTTATATCCCTTCAGAAGCATTAGTTAGGCTACTCATACTAAAATAGGTGTGGTAACTTCTTTCACAATGTCCTATACAACTTGCAAATGAAATTTTTTTGAGGTTTCTTAACATACGCTTTTTAGTCTTCATAGTGAGATTACAGTCATGAATATGAAGAAGTACTTTAAAGATGTAGAAAATTTTATGTGTGTATCTCGATTCTATTCTTAAGTCTCTTGAACTGCAAAACATAGCACTTCATTTTTATATATAATCAGTCTTACAAAAGATGGGTCATATTTCCCCCAGTGCAAATAAAGACCAAAATAAAATGGCTGTAGTATATCAAAATCAGTGGGCCCTATGGAGAATAAGACAGCTATGTTTACAATATAGTGTGAAAGGACCTTTGTCTTATGAACTTATGAGGAATTATAAAAGCTTTCTGCAACTTCTAGGCCTCCAGTTCAAAATCTTAGTTTTCTGTTCTCTGATTTGTTACAAAAAAATGAAATAAGTATAGGATGTGCTGTATTTTCACGCAAAAAACCACAAGTGTAAAATAATTTCACATATAACAATAAATATTATAATATTTAAAAAAATTGCTCAATAATTTTAAAATAAAATAAAGACTTTTTTCAAATACATATTTGACAAACATAGCTAGTGTCTGATATATTTTGATCTCATGACAATAAATGCAGAAAGGAACAATGACCTTACAAACACAGAGGCAATATCTTGAGAATTGCTTCACCATGGATTAATACATTTCATTAATCACATAATAGAAGTATCAACAGGTCCACATATGCAGGATCATTTGCTGTACAAAGGCATGGCTTTATAAAAACAAACAAACCCCCACCATGTAGGCCAGATGTAAACACAGTGGCCTCATTTTTACAGGTCCTGAGCATTTACTTCTTCCTCTGAAATGAGGCAGTGCCAACATTTACAGAAGTCATACTGGTTGGTTCCTAATTTTAGGCACATATGTGAGAACATTTGCTTTCATATTTTTCAAGTAACAGAATGCAGGCTGAACTTCTAACCTCCTTTTTTGCTCTGGCAGCTACAATGAGCATACAAATGACACTGTGATACCTGAGCACAGATATAGGCATCATCTCTGAACACTGTGTTTACTTGTTAAAGTCAGGATCCAAGACAAAGTCAGTCAAAATAGAATTATGTGTTGGTCTAGCACTCATGTTTAAAGTTTATATTTATTCCTCTTTTAGCTCAGAACAATGTTGCAAAAGCAGGACAAAGGCCTGAAATATATTCAGGAGTACAGTGTGTGTTTTTCAAAAGGAGAACTGTGAAAGCAGGCAAGAATAGTAACTTTTTCCACTTTAGATTTATTTGGGAACTTTTTAGGCAGCAAGATAAAAATTGGTATGTTCAGAAAAGCAATGCTTTGTAGGAATCATATTGCAGCAAAGAATTACTATTACTGTAAAGAAAAGAAAGTGTGCAGGTTAAGAACTTCCCCATAATATTTTGAGATGAGGAGCGGATACTCATACTCTAAATGAAGGGTTTAAAACTCATAAGGAACACAAGTTTTAACTTCTGCTTTTTAAAGAAAAGATACTTACTTTAGCACAGGGTACTGCAAAAGATTTCTCAGGATACCATTAAAAAAACACTTCTCACTAACACAGTGTTACACTTGTACATAAATGCATCGAAAATAATTGAGGAGTATTTTCCTGTTTTCCTCCTTTTCTTACTTAAAGACTATATTACATCATCCATCTGAATCTTTTGGTGTTCAACTTTTTTAAAAGTTTGTTTGTAATTTGTTTGACTAGTACCTTTTATAGAACATGTCGATGATAACCTGTTTTGATCAGACATTTTACATGTGATTTGTGTCTGTGCCCCAGGTAGATTAGACCATACTCATCATGCAATTTCAGGATCATGACATTTACAATTATGAATGCAGTATTCTTTTTACTCAGTATACTGGGAGTTTTGCTTACAGCATTAATGAAACTAATCTTCACAAGTATATATGTGGAAAATGTGCAGAAATCCAACAGTGGAAACATTTTAATCAGATTTGCTAACATGCTCACATAGAAAATGGAATGTGGAATGTTCAGATATTCTGCTGGTTATTTTTAGCTTTCCTAATTAACCAGTAATGATTTATAGACACTTTAACATGACTTTTTATGCCGAATGAATATTTCAAAACAGCTACCATCACACAGAGACCACTTACCAAAATAATAATAACAAAGTTTGTATTCAGTTGGGTTCACATTGGCCTCTTTTCAAAAGTCTTTTTGAAATAAAAACTGGATGAAAACAGAGTGAGCTGTTGGCTACGAAGAACCCTTATGTTGAAGCTACTTCTATTGTTTATCCTTACACAAGGAATAAAAACATCTTTTATCAAAATCAGTTCAGAATAAACCAATGTCTTTAGGAAAGGAAGGGCTAGCTTCTCTATCCCACAACAGACATAGTATCACTCAGTCCTGCTGAGTACTAAGGGAATAAAAAATGTTCAATGTTAATTTTGTAGGGCATCAGGGTCTTTCAGCTTGTATCAGGCAGGGAAAAGCCATTCCATAACAGAAATTTTTTTAAAGTCTGTCTTAGAGGAGAAAAGCTAGCTTTTCCCTACATTTATATTTACTCTTCCTAGTGCAGAGGTGACTATTTAATTTTGATAACTGTTCTAAGAAACTCTATGAGGATATTAAAAACCTACCATGCACCTAAGTCCTCTTAATAGGAATATTTTAAAAAATACATTCCTGAAGAGAATAAGGCAGTATCTTTATATATACTATTATTTCATTGGTTAAAAATAGATTTTAGAATATTTAAGGTAACATTTTAATAAATTTATTATTAAAATGAAACATACAAAAAAGTAAGCCAATAATATGGTAAGTCTCTGGAGCTAAAATGGCTTCTTATGTCACAGTATGTGTCATTCTTGGTAAGGATGGACGTAACAAATTGTCATGTTCATAACATGTCACTGCATGAGTTGTCAGCCCATTCAAACAAAAAGTAGGGACTTTCAAGAAACATTGAAGACATGGTGGGTGTTAGTTTCTTTTTAGGTGTTAATGTTAGTTCTATCACCCCCATTAATGACTAGATGGTAAAACACTTCTTTATGACGAATAGTGGCTGTGGTGAGTGCTGTGGAATTTAATAAACAGGTATAATTAACTTGCTCAAAAGCCAAGATGTTATGCCTATATGAAGACAGTTGCATATGTTAAGAATGTCCCGTTTTCAAACATTTTTAATACAAGTGATTTTCTCTAACACCCATCATGGATTTAGATCACACCATCTACATTCAAATGCTGCGTTATAACATATTCTGCAAATGACCTAATGGAGCTGTTCAACACCAAAAAAAATTGCAGGATTGACTCAGTAAATTGAAGTAGGTAAATCCAAATTTAATTTATACCTACAAGGCCAAATTCTAAGCATACATTTTTATGGCTTCTTCTCTTTCTCAGTGTTTACATTTTTCACGTCCTCAGCCATTGCACTGCTGAATAAAATGTATCTTTTTATGATTTGTTATGCTAAAAAAAGATAACAGTAGAACCCTACACTTAAAAAATGGGTTTGATGGTTGCTTTTATTTTTTTACTTTTATTTTTTTCTCAGCATGTACCACCTTAATATGAGCTATTACTAGCTCTTCTAGGTTCACCCATAAAAAAATTCTTGGAAATAGCTTGACATTTATGCATTTCCTTTGACATTATCAGGGTTAATTAAATGATAACCTCCCCATTTGTGGAACATGTGAGAGGCAATAATGTCACCTGGGCTCATAATCGCAGAAGCTGCACAAGGTAATGTTTACTGCTATGTGAAATGCTCCAGCACCTATTATGCAAGTCATTTAGAAAGAGAAGGAAAACCAGAAATTTGTCTTAAAACATATCACAGTGGACTATGGAATGAGAAGGATAAAAAATATATCTGTATAGCTGTCTTCAATAGCAAGAAAACTTCAGGCAGTACCAGTCAGTAGCTAGGGTCAAAGGCTAAGTTTAACATTGCCATCCTCAAAAGAGAGGCATCTCTCATGTGAGTAATCCTTTTATAACGGATAAGAAGGCATCGCTAATTCCACTTTCAGAATGCTTTATTTTCAAGAATGAAAATGTTTCAAGTAATAAGTTTCATAATAATTAAGTCAGCACTAAGGCAAGGTAGGGAAATTAAGAACTGATTTAATCACTGAAGTATCTGGATATTGAGGAATGATTCTTTACTGGAACAGCTACATTGCACAGTATCATATAATATGATGACAGAACCAAAAAACCAGGATTTTACATCCCCAAGTTACTGCTCTGAGCCTTGGGGTTTTTTTAAGAAAAAAAAACATGCTACAGCGTGATTTAAGTGTTTTATCACAGATATGTGATACATGGTAATTTTTATGCTCAAAAGAGATTTACAAAGGAGGGAAAATGAGGTAGTGAAAAATACTGTAGAGAAGAGACATAATGTAAAATGAGGGAGGTTTTATTAAATTCAGATTTTGGAAAGAATTGTGAAGGTTTGATGAAAATGAGCAAGGGAAAACACGGCTGCAAAGCAGGATCATTTTGTGAGGGAGAAATGGCAGCTGGTAAAGGGAAAAATAAAGTCACCCTATTCCAACTCTAGCTGGAGCATTCTAAAGGAGTTGGGAAGCAGTTACCATCTGCAACTGAAGGAGTGGCTGATGGCATTCAGTCTATGCACACAGAATTTGAAAGTGTGGCCAAAATGGGACCCACATTTTTAACACAGAAAGTATTACGGATATAGCAAGAATGCCTAAGGAATTCAAGTATCCCCCAAAATACCTGGATGGTTAGGAATTTAAACTCTTGTGCCTTGACTCCCTCTTGTAACATAGAGTACTGTGAACTTTCTATTCAGACATGTTATTAAAAAGCCTACAGAGAAGTAAAGCTTTCTGTATTCAGGGAAATAATACACAGGAGAGAGCATGATTCCTTAGAGGACTCCCAGGGCACAGATGATTTTCACAGCACTCTAGATACCTGCTTAATTGACAGGGTGGGGACAGGCTGCTCTGAGAGAGCTCTGTCCATAATGAGACTGGTGGAAAGTTCCACATGTGAAGGAAATTGGATATGAAGATATGATTAAGGGCTATTCGTAAGCTTTATGACACAATGAAAGTGAGCTAAGATGTACCTAGGTAACTTTGGTTTTATACATTTATAATGAACATAAAGACTGCAAATGCAAGCACATAGCTTTTGTTGGTGGTGGTTTTTTGTCTCTTTTCCCCCCCATAGTTTTTCTTCTGGGCTTTTTCTTTGTTTTTTGTTTTCTTTTTTTTAATTTTTAACCAGCTTGTTTTATTGATATTAGTAATCAATGTCAAATCCTCATTTTACTTTCAGAAAGAAAATCTTGACAAATGTGTTAATTTTGGGAAACCTAAAAGCAAATCAGAATTTTAGATTTTCTTGTTATTATGCAGAAGAATGGTGGACAACGTCAACAGATTTTGAGGCTTGCTTTGCTTTTTTATTCTGAAATCTGGTTGTTTTTCTAAACCTTATTTGTACCATGACACATAGTATTTTAAAGATGAATTCTCCATTTTCTATCCAGCAGAGTAAAATATGTATGAAGTGTATGTAATCCTAAGTGCTACTTGAGAATATTCAGATAATATCATGTCAGCGAGTGACTTGAATGTCCTTGTACACATTTTACTGAAGCTTGTCAATACTTCTGTGACTCTTTTAGGTCTTGAGCTTTTTCTGAAGATTTCATAAGTGCATACTTGCCTACCATAACTATCTGTGTAACCACTGTATATAATGAGTAAATCATAATGGTGAGGTACTCAGCATCTCTAATTTTAAATTGTATTCAATGAACATATTTCTTAAAAACAAATACATCTGTAGATTATGTAACTTGTACTGTTATTTGCAAACCAACATACCTGAGACATTGGCTTTCAAATTTTCTTACAGATGTCTCAACTGGTCTCACCATATACAGCAATCCAGAAACTGGTTCCTTTGAGATTAATTTCCCCTTCCCCCCAACTCTCTGCCCCAAATACTGCATGAAATTATGTTCTGATATGAAAAGATATAAATGTAGGAAACCATCCAGCTCTGTCTAAGAAGGAATTAAATAATTAAGCCCTGACTATTTTATCTGCACTTAAGGGAAATGTCCCTTAAATCCTCTATGTATAAAAAAATTGCACAAGCTTTGTTGATCTGGAGAGCCATCAGCCTAGCTGTACTATGCTGAGCAACAGCTGAAGATCAGGGCCCAAAGAATTAGCAAATAAAGAATATTTGTTTGTTTCTGTTTCAATTTTTTCAGAGTAATTTTATACAAGTTATTTGCAATTTGCACCCTTCCAGAGATCTATCTTTTATTTTTTCCTTACAAGTTTCTTATGTGACCCTACAGAATGATGTCATACTAACTGTGTAAAATATATTCAGGATTTTAAAAAAGGGAAGTGAGTCAGAAGCAATCAGGCAGAGTTGTAATAACGGTAGAGCAAGAATGGCATGCATCCTGACCACTGTGCTTCATGGAGGGACAATCCAGGTAGGATGCCATTGAGCATTGCTTTCTGGAAGAGTAGCGGCAGGCAACTCCCAGCAGGCTGCCCAGGGATGATGGCTGCAAGGAGGCCAAGAAGTTACTATCTGTCAAGCCTTAAAACATCCAGTCCTGGAGTTAGCTCAAGGTACCCAAAGAGAGGTAGGAACAGGTTCCTAAATGTCTCAGAGGATAGTTCTGGAATCGCATACTATACTATATTAAATATTCCTCCAACAATTAAAGCTCTAACCTATGCCTCTGTAGCTATGTCTACATTTGCAAGTAAATGCAAATCTGCTCTGGAACAAGTGCAGTGCAGCATGTTAAAAGAGGTAGTGTTGAGGCCCCTATCTCTTGTGCAGTTAGGGTTTTTATATTGGATTAGACTTTGCCTGATCTTCTGAACAAAAAGTCCCCACCATGTGTGTCACTGGAAGCTGTTTAATCTTGTTTCAGATTTTTATGGGGCCATTGGGGGTTGGGGCTCATTCATATATACCTCGAGTGAAGCTTCCAGTCTACTTTCCTCCAAAAGGAATCTAGTTTTGTGAGCCCCAGAAATCCTGGTGCAGGAAGAATAATCAGTAAATTTGGTTCACAATTATAATTATGTAATCACTGCCAATTACATATTTTTGAAGATACCCATCACATAACTGAACAATACAGAAATGCATAAAAATTCCAACATTGCTATCCATCTTTCTTTAGTATTAAAAGAATTTCTTGAGCATTTCGGTGCTTTCCTAACTAAAAGAAGATTGTACATGTCCTGACACCAAAAAACCCCTATTCCTACAGAAAGAGAATAGTGGATTTTAAATCACAGATGGCTATTTCCATGTCTTTTTTGAGCCCTCTGCTTCTTGAGTAATCTAGTAAAATTTTAAAGTACAAATATTTGGGAAATACAACTTGGTTTTCTACCTTTTTACATTTTTTTCCTTCCACATTCATTACATTTCCTATCATTCTCCTTCCTCATTCTGTGTAATTAATTAATAATTTCCTGCAGAAGTATTTAATTCATGGCTTGCTCCTTCCTTCTGCACATTTCAAAACTCCATGCTGAGCTTTCACTTTCTCATGACACACTACAATGCAGTTTCAAATCTCCTCTCCAATTACGGTTGGAAAAGACCTCTGAGATCATCAAGTCCAATTGTCAACCCAACACTACCATGCCTTCTAAACGTTGTCTCGAAGTGCCACATCTACATGTTTTTTTCAAAACCTCCAGGCATGGTGACTCCACCACCTCTCTGAGCAGCCTGTTCCAAAGCTTCACCAAATTATCTTTCAGTAAATATATTCTTCCTAATGTCCAATCTAAACCTCCCCTGGCACAACTTGAGGCCATTTCCTCTCATCCTATTGCTAGTTACTTGGGAGAAGAGACCAACACCCTCCTCACCACACCCTTCTTTCAGGAAGCTGTAAAGAGTGATAAGGTCTCCCCTCAGCCTCCTCTTCTCCAGGCTAAAAAACTCGAGTTCCCTCAGCCGCTCCTCATAAGGCTTGAGCTCTNTGACCGGCTGCCAACTGGTTTTAACTCCATTCACCACCACTCTCTGGGCACGGCCATCCAGCCAGTTTTTAACCCAGCGAAGAGTACACCTGCCTCAGCCATGAGCTGCTAGCCTGTTTCCTCTCTGCTATGTTGTATTTCCAGCAGACGTCTGGTAGGTTGAAGTCCCCCACGAGAATAAGGGCTAGCAATTGTGAGACTTCTGCCAGCTGCTTATAGAATACTTCATCAGCCTCTTCATCCTGGTTGGGTGGTCTGTAACAGACTCCCAGCTGGATATCTGCCTTGTTGGCCTTCCCCTTCATCCTTACCCATAAGCACTTGACCCTGTCGTCACAACTGTTGAGCTCTATTCAATCGAAGCACTCCCTAACATACAGAGTTGGGACTTTGCAATACCTGAGTAATCACTGTGACAGATACACTCTTCCCCCAACCCCTGGTGAAGATGAGGCTTTGAACATGGTGGCTGCCGGCTTTTTGTGCCTCATTTTTGCACCTTTTATGCTGTACCATACCCCCAGGCATGCACACCCCTTGGCAGGGGAAGCAGGAGGAGTGGGGTCCCTTGGTCAACAGACAGGTCCCACAACCAATGAGGCACCTTGGCTCAGAGAAGCTTTTGGGTCATGACCAATTATGACTCAGGGTACAAACAGGGAGCTGCCAGAGACCCCCTTTGTTCAGTCTTCTCAGAGCAGGTTGTCTGTGTTTGAAACCTCATTGGGTTGGGATACCGCCTGAGGACACTTCCTGAGATTAATTGCCCTCACCTCCTTTTGGTGAGTGATTTCTTCTGGATATATCCTTGAGTGAGCCTTTGCCCCCCCACCACTGGGTGAGCAATTACATCTTCTGGGTACCCACGAGAAAGAGAGAGCGTGTCCCCCTAATGAGTGAATGAGTGTGTGTGCGCACTTTGGATCATCATTCTTGCATGTGTTGATGTGTAGTAACAATCCCTGAATGACAACTTGAACCTGTTATGTTTTAAATCTTACAGGAGTGTTGACTGATTTTGGCTTACTCCTGTTTCTCATTGGTTGCTGTCGTGTGGTTTTGGCTGTTTTGTGAATAAAGTAGTTTGAGCTTGTCCTTCATTTGTGTTACTTTTAATGTACCTCTGTGACAATTACTACTTAACAAAGGCCACCAACCTCAAGTTTTTTTGCATTAGTTGGCCCCAGCTGTTTCACTCAAAATCCATTTGTTTGAAATTAACAGGTTGTAGAAATTAGACTCAAAATGTTAAATCTTTAGGGAAAATATCAGTGATGAACTGCTTTTTGTTGTAACTCAAAAAAATAAAAACACCTATGGAAATTTTCCTTTAACTGTACAAAACTGGCTGCAAAACCTCAGACTGACAATATACAGTAAAATACTGTGTACACTTTTCCTTAAAGTTGCCAGTGGAAACAGATAGGGTAAAAACTAAATATCTACTAGTCATTATATACCCTGTTGTCAAAACTTATAAAACATATAATATATAATATCACTTTGTTTTCTGAAAAAAACCCCAAACTTTAGACAGATTCCTTTTTCCTTTGTATTAGGAAAAATTTTAAAACAACATAAGTGTTAAAATCTTAGAAAGACAAAATGACATAACACTGAAAAATGTCTTTGGACATTGTTAATTCTGTTTCCCTTACCTGGTTGTTTCATGAACTGGAGGCATTTCACCATATAAGAGAGTAATGAAAGTCCACTTGCTAGCAACCGGAAGGAAAACAATGTTGAATTTTGCTTCACTGTTCTAGGACCTAGTAAAAACACTTTCTAAAAAAATTCTTCAAGTCTAAGAAGGATGTTGATGCATTTCATACCAAACAAAGCAAGAAAGTAGAAATTTTATCATGCACAAGTAGGTTTGTCAAATACTATATATTGAATGGACCTTTTAGAAAATAATGAGCTCGATTATTCTTTTGGTAACAAAATGGTAAATCAGTTCTAACTTAATTCACTTATCAGCTGAATCACTTCAGGGAAAACCCAGGATAACTGAAGCAGTATTTGGCTCACAGTTACCATCTCCAGCTTCCAAGTCTATTCCTGGTTCCCTGTTTTATCTAAATACACATAAGACAACAAAAATATTTATTTTGTTTATTTAGCTGCTGAGAAGTATGTACTGGTGGAGGATGTACACTACCTTCTTCCCCAAAATCTGACCTGGAATCACAAAGATCTTTAAGGTTCCACTCTTATTCAAATAAAGGTAAAGCTCTTAAAGGCCTTTGTGACTCCAGGTCAGTGTGTCATTAGCAGGGCCTCTCTGTGTTTATTACAGAAACTACAATTATTATATTATTATAACTTATAATAACTTAAATGAATTTAAATTTAACAGTATGTTAAAGATCATGAAAGGGAAACTACTAGATTGGCACTTCCCAGAGTTATGGTTATAAAAATACTTATGGAAAATTTAACATTGTGAGGGAAGAACTACTTATCGTTGATAGCAATTGGGTCATGAGTAAGAAAGGGATTGTTTCAGCTCACTTAACCTCATAAAAGCATTAGCTTGGCTCTTGCTAGTTCCAGATGGTGTCTTCCCAGACACTAGGAAAATAATCAGCGAACGGTTAAGGTTGGAAGGGACCTAGAGGAAATCCTGTCCATCTCCCTGCTCATGCAGGGTCATTTAGAGCAGGTTGTGCAGGACCATATAAAGTGGGAAAACACAACGTACTAGAACAGCAGTATTAAGAGCCCAGGTATTATTCCTGGCAGTATTAATCCAGCAGTATTATTTCATCCAGGTCTGACAAAACAGAGAGAACCACACTGGAGAGTATCTTCTTGAAATGAAAACAGCAACAATACTTTTTATCTATTTACTTGGAAAGCATTATTCAAGGGTGGATCAATGCTATAGACCACAGTTTTAAGCTGTCCCTGTGTCTGTAGATATGTTCAACTGCTATTTGGGACAAAATGAAAGAAAACCAGTAATAAAATATACTTAGTCCTTTACCTCTTTTTTAATCAAAATTACAGAATGGACTTAAATGAAAAAATATTTAAAAGCTTCCATTAATTTGCCTTATTTCAAGAATAAAACACATAGAAATCTATTCCTCTAAAACAGTTTATGCAAAGCCTCTTCTGCAACTATTATCAAATACTTTCATGCTAAGAAATTTGTTCCCTTCACTCTCCAAACTGCTAAGGCACCAGTATTTCTAAAATATCCAGTTTTGTAGAACATTTGAAAGAACTATGTTTTCCTCTGATAATATACAGACTAACAAGGAAAAAGAACTAGTGCTTTTTCACATTTTGTAAGAAATAATGGAGGGAGAATTGCATTTTAAAATCATCCCTCTCTCAACAACAAACTGATGAACTGTAATTAGGCCAAGCTCTTCAAAGCTTTGCCAGTTTAATACTTTCTTAGGCTTTCTTTAAAACTAGCTACATCTAAGGACAATGCAGAAAGTTGGTTTGGTTTTTTTTTTCCTGAATAATAGACGCCTCTTTCAGACAGTAAAGAATCAGTGTTGACAATCCCTTAATCATCAGAGCCTTCAAGTGATTTACAAAGCCCTATCGGCTGTTTTTTACAGCTAATTGCAGCTGTGTTTTCCCCCATTCTGTTTTATATTTCTTTCAACATGGTGAAAAGAACAGTCACAAAGTTACTGAGGATACTAGTCAAGGAGCTGCATCCTTGAGAAGCAGCGTAATTTGAAGAAGTGAATTAAAAGTCAAAATTAGTTATGCCTCGTTCCCAATTGCATCTACCAGTTACTCATCTCATGGTCTTGGCTGAGCTTTTTCTCACCCTTCTGCCTCAAGTTTTTGCTGTTGTAAAATATGCATAACATTTCCCCACTGCTGTTTCTGGGACAGAGAACACTTATGTCATGATGCCTACAGAGTGCTTTGAATATGCAGTATACTATGTAAATGACATATATTTTTAGAGTTTCAAAGAACTTCTGTAGTTAGAACATTTTGAACATAACTGAATTAAAAGAGCTTCCTAGTGGTGGGCTCATCAGCTGAACTTGGTAGTTATGATACTGCACCACTCTTGTTTTAGGAAATGAAGGAAACTATTAAGGATCCTATACTACTCAGAATAAATGACTGGGAATTTCTCTACTGACTTAGATGTGGAAAGGGCCAAAGTGTAACTGAACTCCTTCAGATTTGAAAGCCATTGTTTTGAACACTGACACAATGCTTATACAGCATTTTACTAGTTACACTGGCTAAAAAAAAAAAAGAATTTCTGGATAAGGAAATGTTTATTAAATTGTATTTGAATCAGTTTTGCATATATTTGAATACAAAAAGGGAAACTAAGCCCTTCTAGGGCATTAGCATCTGTTTCAAAGAGGTGGTGATTTATGTTAAAGACAAGCTGGTTATCAGGCTCAAATCAAACCTATCTGATTATTAAAAATTGTATTTGAAAATGAAGTATTATCATTTGGTTCAACCAAACCGAATGAATGCAGCAGATAAGTAAATAAAGCACTCATATTAGGATAGAAGAAAACTAGAATTTATCCTTAGATTTGCTATGGGCCTATTAGGGAATCCTCATTTCATGACTTGATGGTATTATTTTTTTCCCTCATTAGTATAGTGGAACTACTGTTACTTACATCCATTAAACGAACAAAACTCTTTGTGATATAAAAGACTTATAAGTAGTAAGGTATACAGCACATTTGCAAACTATAACCATGCCTTCTGCCATGCTTAAAAAAAGGATAACTTACTTGCAGATCATATTTCTGTTTGTTGTGTGACCTTCCCTAGAGGACAGGAAAAGATGAGTAATATAAACAGGCTTCACTGTCATAGGCAATTAATACCATACTTTATCATTTGTTATCAAACTTCGCATCACAGGGAGGAAGAAAAGAGAATGAAAAAGGACACACCTATTGAATAGATTCTGAAATACCATCACTAAACTACAGCTACAGGCAAAGTACAAGAGTACTCTGCAAAGAGCTGTTGTGCAGCACAATTATTTTGGAAAAGAAAATTGGAGGAGATAAACGCAAACTTGTGAATTGCCTTACAGGAGGAAAAGGAATTTTAAAGAATTTATGAAAGAAATAACTTCTCCTTTGAGTTCTAACACAAGAAACTTCACAAATATCAATTAAATCTACCCTAAAGTAAGAAAGTGTTTTGTCTTCACTGGATTGATTTCCTTATTCTATTCTTTAGAAGTCAGTGTTGTCCAGCAACAAAAATCAAAGTGGAAAGCAAAGCTCAAAAGAAATCTTAGTTAAGTGGAATTGTAGTGACTTGTCTTCCAGTGTGCAAGTTTAACACCTCTTGATTAACAGTTGTGCTTATGAATCAAAGGGAATGTATTGCAGGTGATTTGCTAACACTTCTGGCAATAAATTTACCTTCTTCATCAACTATGCCAAAATTAAAAAAAAAAAAACAACAAACCCTTATCTTCCTTTGAAATCCTTCCTCCATCTTTTTCCCCTGTCTGTTAACATCAGTAATGTCACCATGTTGGCAGTTTTGGTAGTTCCAGGAATGGTATGTATATCTAGAATAAATTTCTTCTTTACTGTTTTTTACTTGTGTGCCACTTGCAAAATATGGAACAAATACATTACGAAGTATGTAATTGTTGATATGTAATGTTATCAATGTAAATTATACATGGTATTAAGTATTTACACAAGGGTTTCAAGAAATAGTTTTGTGACTGTGAACAAATTATGGGGCAATCTGTCTATGTCTGCAGTTATACATATATAGAGACAGCAATACATTCTGCCTGTTATTTAGATGTTTCTGTCCTAAAAAACCCATATCCTTTGAAGTGTCAAGCAGAATAAAAATAATACTTCTTAAAATAAAACCCCAAACTATGAGGCATTTCCTTTTCAAGGTAGTTAATATTTTCTCTTTTACCACTCACAAAAATTTTGTCATTACCCAAGAAAACAAGCAAGACAAACCCATGATTTTAAGGACATTTTTAGTTCCAAATTTCACTCTCCTAAGAACTGAAAGCAAAATTCAATCCTTGGAAAGGCTATCACAGGCTTTCACAAGGCAGATTCATTGCAGTGTGAAACCTGATTCTTTTCAGCATACCAATGTGTGTTTTGTAAAAGTGTATACTGTATGTCCTTTCAGGTAAGGAAAGGTAAGTATGATGATAAATACTGTGCTGGCCAATTGGAGGACATGAGACTTTATGACATTATAAATTCACATTTGAAAGCTTGAAAGGTTTTCATATGTAATTTGTGAAAGAGGACATTAGTCTTCTACTAGTAATTTACACAAGTCTTCTGCACAAAAAATTGTCACTTCAAAGGCTGTTCCTGCCTTTGGGATAACATTTTTCCTCTCTCCTCCTTCATTACAAAAAATAAAAAAAACCTCAGTAATATAATAGTCTGTTTCCATAAATACTACTGGTCAGCATGTTGTATATTAACTGTACAACTTGTGATTTTTTCCTGAGGCTTCTTTTTAAATCTGTTTATCTTTCTCCCCATTGACTCAAATCAGTAGATTAAAAAAAAAAATCTAATTATACATTGGTATTCTGTCCACATCTAAATTCTGTAAAGGTCAGATATCCCATAAAAAGATTATGAACAGTACAGGAAATAATGATCTAAGCTAGCACTTAAAAGAATAAGTAAAGCAAAGAAATAAAGGAAAGGGAAAAAAAAAAAAAAGCATGAAAATAAAGGTAATTTTCCCAGTTTTACCTTGAAGAGTTCCCAGAATTTACAGTGCAGAAAAATTCAGGTAAATCTCAATTTATTAAGATAAGCTTTGGAAAGAGTTTGATTCACCCACTCTTTCCTATACTCAAGGTTGACTTCTAAAGAGAACAGTATAGAAGAAAACTATGACCTTTAGCACTGTATGTAAAGAATCAATATTTTTGAGGTCTGTATGTGTCTGAATCCTTTGGGAGGCTGTTAAGATTGTTACACGTTGATTTCAAGATGCAGAAAAATAATTATATTTAGCCATGTGATACAGCCTGCACTGGTCTTCACTGTATTACGGGTCCCTGTAGTAGGCTTCAGAACTGGTTGTGACTGACCAACATTTGCTCTAAAGTGTACTCAGGAAGGATGATCATTTGGGGAGACTGAATGGGAAGTCACGCTCACGCATGAAGTCTGCTGGTCTCTAGAAGGGGAAGCTGACTAAATTGTTAAGTGTCTTACTCAGAAGTATAGAGATCACACGAAGTATGAGTTTTAGTTGAAGCCTGAGTGTTGGAGGTAGCATTTCCCCACTTTTTCTGCACAAGCGTACCTCAGATGCAACATATTTCCAGTCCTTAAAATTAGGTTTTATGAAAACATAACATTGAAGAGCTAGAAAATGATAACACTTTATTTACAGAATTTCAGATTTTCTTTGTGAGGAGTCAAAAAAAAAAGTGAAAAAAATAT
>VZTL01028155.1:60733-88917 GCA_013400535.1 Scopus umbretta | reverse complement strand
AAAACAAACAAACAAAAAAAATCCTAAGACTGTGCACATAGGAGATTTAACCTTTTCCCCTCTTGCCTCTTTTCTTGGGCTTTCTAGACATCCTGGCATTTCATTTCAAGATTTTCCCTTAACTGTGACTATTAAAACATAATTTAAAATGCTGAAATCCTCAAGTTATCGCAATACTCTATGGAAAACATGAAATTCAAAATAAGTTGTATCTCTAGGAAATGCACTCAATTTTTGCCCTAAATGCAAAGGGCAAACATAAGTTTGCTTGTAAGATACCACAAGCCGCAAGCTTCCTTTCATATTTACATTGATACCAGTTAGCAGTAAATATGAGCCAGTCAGATATAGGTGAACTCTACAGATATTTCACATTGTAACTATAAGTAATTGCATCTTCCATCAAAGGAGTTAAATAATTAAAGCACAAGTCTGATACTCTTACAGCATAAGTATATGATGACAACTCCTCCTAGTGGAAGGACACCTGACACAGCAAAACTCAGAAGAATACAGATTTCCGAGGTATAATACTAGGCTTTTCCTGGTACCAGCTGGCCCTGCATTTTTTCTACCCTCTTTATGGATTTAAACTAGACTCATCCAACTTTTCAGTACTATAGAAAAACACCTATGGGCTTTTAAGGAAGCTGAAAATCACTTCACTTCAAAGTTTGCTGCTATAATGGCGTAACACGGTTTATTTATACGCATAAATGAGAAACAGGTTTCAAATTAATTTAAAGTGATCTTTTACGGTAGGACCACGTCTCACCACTACCTCTTAAAACTTTGGGTGAGACTGACATGATGCAAAGTAACTTACGTGTATCGTGAGCAACGAAGCTCTGCTGATTTACTGGTGCTGGGACTGCAGCCCTCCGTGGCTCCTTTTTGTTCCCTCTTTCACTCATACTTTGCATCGCCTGTGCCAGGAATGATTTCCATGTGAATGGATCCCCTGCATTTATCTGAATAGACTGCTCTGTTCAACCAATTCCATCTCCAAGGGCTCAGACTGTCACAGACATTACACATGCTGTTCAGCCTGAACCTAAAGGGGTGTTTTTTACAATAATAACTCGGAGCAGACAGAGCTAGTAGGAATATGCAGTGTCACACCATGTACTGAGCAGACTGTCAATACTCTCATTCGTTTATTTTAATCCCCAATTTGCTTCATGTTTCCGTGTTCACATCATTGTTTTAAGCTATCATAATAAAAACATTTTTGGTGAAATTTTGATAAATTGTTGTGAAGGACTTAAGGATACCGAATTCTTTGAAAAGAACCATTGGCATAAACATTGTTGGCAGGCTAGGCACTGAAGTGACACTTCTAACCTGGATGTTTCGCTCAGTCCGACATTTAGCAAATCTATTACAGACTACAGAGAAACAAACACAAAACATTGGTTAACTTGTATATGCTCTACTGGTCAATGTTTACGTAAAGATAAAGAGTCTACAAAATACCAATTGGGACTTAAATACATACCGACTCAGCAGCTCCGTAGCCACACAGCAGATTATCGTTCACAGCGAACTGTGTTCCTTAACATCTACTCAGGCTATTGTCTTAGAATAATTCAGTTGTATGGAATCTACCTATTTCTTTTTCTCCTTGTGATACAGCTCTGTTTTCCAGACATTTCATAAATAATACCACAAACGCTGAGTTATTTTAGCCTTAGGTCAGACTTCAAGCCGGGTATTTTCAGGTGGTAGGTAGCCAATGCCTATCACCAGTAGCTTACAGGAAACAACCAAGACAGTGGTTCATCATTCTTTATGTACTGCTTATGGAAAGTATAGACTAACCACCCTTCATTTACCTTCCTTACATAACAAGAGTGCAACTTTCTCCATAACATCAATGTATTTTTAATTATTAAGCAGAAGCTCTAAAACAGAAGCACCAGGTTTTCACACAATCTTATTCAATGGGGAACACAGTGCCACAGATGTTCTGGGTAGCAAAAGTATGAACGAGCTTAAAAGACAGTATGTGCAGAGAAAACAAACCAACAAAATCAAACATTTAAAACAAAGATGCAGAGACAGCCAAAATCTCTGAAAATCCTTACACAATGACCAACCAACAGCTTTGGCGATATCCTGGGGTAAGAAGTATCCCTGTATGCTTACATTCTTACAGACTTTTATAAGCATACGCTTGTCCTGTGAAGAGACTGATGCACTTCACTTTTGGTCTGACTGCTGGCAGATGTTCTTGCATTTCTCCTGAAGTGCAGATCTGACACAAACCTGCTCCACTGGTGCAAATGAGTTCAAAGAATTTTGAAAGTGTCACTTTGCTCTTGCAGACTTTAACAATACTTGACCTAGCAACTAGTTTAGTTAGTGACCTAACTAGTTAGTATTAGTTAGGCAATTCCCTAACTCTACACCCAGACTAGTTATTGTCCATCCTCCCGCAACGGGCCCGACGTTAATATGAATAGTGTACTGCGTACGCTTATTGCTTGGCAGAAATGGTAAATGTTCGTGCTTGATGCAGGTCAGATTTGCCCTGGCAGGTGATCTGACAGCAATCAGGTGATCAAATATTAACAAACCTAGCATCCCACCAGAAAAGACTGTACAAATCTCCACATTTATTCCGTACACGCAACTCAGCGGATATTTTGAAGGTTAGGGCTAATTATAATAATATTTATGTGATGCAGACTCTAGTTAAGTAAATAAATAGAACTAAGATCATCAAGCACTTCAACAGAAAGTGTTGATCCCTACAGTCTAGTAAGTCTTTCCTCTTTCTGTGCGGCCTTTTGTAGCTAGATGGGAATTCATCCTACCTGCCCCTGAAGCCAATCACAAGCAGCATGTTAGTGCAATGCTGAACTTGAGCCGGTACGCAGTGTTGAAAAGACTCCACAGCTGCTTCTCAGCTTGAACAGCCAGAGCCTATAGTGCACCCAGCAGTAACAGACTGCAAATGCATATGCCATATAATCACAAATCTGGTTAAAGCTAGCACGCTAAGCTCTCTGTGGGGAGAAGAGATCAAGAGAAAATGAAATTACAGCTGTGATTCCAAGCTAAAATTCCACTGTAGACTAATCCAATTTAAAATGTTCTAGTCCTGCTCCTTTCAATTCCTCAGCCACATCAACCCCAAAATTACCAACCTCCATTGCACCAAGTGGTCAAATGCTAAATTGGATATGTGAAATGGTCCTCTTTTACAAAGCAAACAAAACAACTGCCCACTACAGAGTGTCCGTTTTTTATAAATGTGCAGATCCGGGACCACTCAAATAAAGAACCTACCTCAAGTTCTTTAACTACTAGTTATTACTGCAATAGGTTTCCAAAATGTTTTATCATAGAATAGATTCGTCTTCACCTCTTCTGCCCTTCGGAACGGGAAGGAAATAGTAGAACTGCCATTTTTATTTTTTTTTAATAAGGCTGCTCATACACACTATTTGACTTTACACACACACACAGAACTCCTGAATCAAGCCCCACAATTTTTTGCTTAGTAACACGCTTTTTATTTGCCTTCTGGTGCTTGAACTTTTATGATAAATTTAGGTCTTTCTTTCAAGTTATTCTACAAATAATGCAACTTTTTTTAAAAGGCTGAGATACTCACGTGACCAATTAACTCCAGGAACTGAGTGCTATCTACTCGACCAAATTAGACTTGCGGTAAGAATCAAACTGGCAGCAGTAATAACAACAAAATGGAGCATAGGTGTGTGTTTGCTAAATTGTGACCAAGGGACAAATCCACGCTCTCTTTTCGAGTTACGTTTCACTATGCCCCTATATTGCAGTTGATTGCAGCGTAACAGGAGAAAGGACCGTGCTGGCACACCTCACATACGCCAGTGCCAAACCAATCTTTTTAGCTTAAGACACCGATAAAGGTGGTTTGAGCAAAGCCAGCTGATGTGGCATTGAAACGGGTTAGAACAGAACACTCAGTTCATCTGAGCTTGGTTACTCCTTTTCTGCAACAGCTTAGCAGTCCTAGGCCTCTCTGCTCTGCAACCTGCCTGCGCTCTCACGTACACGTGTTCTCACTCCTTGGCTGCTCTAAACCTCCGAGCTGTGCAGTTAACAACAGGAATTCTCTTCCTTCTCTCCCCCTCTCGCTCCTCCCCATGACCCTGGTACCCCAAGCTGCAAAGCCGTGCCTGGAACATTTTTTTCCCTAGCCATTATTGCACTCATTTTTGTTGACTTTTATTTTACAATTTCAAGCACAACCACTAATGTAAACTACTTCTATTTATTTAAATAATGGATTAAGAGGAAAAGACACTAGACAAAACATCTCATATCGATTACTTAGAATATAACTGTTCCAGTTACGTACTGAATCTCACAAAACCAACAAACAGAATCCTAGTGACAAAAATATACTTAGTGATTAGATCCAAGAGAACAGGAAAAGTACATTCCTGCTAAGCCATGGTGCTTTCATTTAACATAAAAGGCTTATGTTGTAACTTTTTACAGAAAATTAAATTACTTTGAAATAAAAATACTTCTTCCTTATACAACATAGCAAACTGATATCATAGGAAACGCTATTTTGTTAGAAAATTTTCTGGTATTATTTCTAAAGCAAACGAATAACAAAAACATCTACTGCTTAAGATGTCTGGTTACCTAGCAAAGATAATGAAGTGATAAGAACCGTTTAGGGCTCTAGAGCAGGACATAACATACTAGCTGCTACCCCCAGATATACTTCATAAAGCTGCATAATAAGCAGTAACAGAAATAACTAGCTTTGTCTGAAATGAAAAATAATTTAGTTGTAAATTCAACCCCCCTCAGAAAGTAAAATCACTCAATGATTTGTTTCTTTTTAATCAACTTATAATTACACAGGAAAAGAAAAAGAGTGCATTTCCTGAAGATGATCGATAATCACAGAATCATTTAGGTTGGAAAAGACCTTTAAGATCAAGTCCAAATAAGGAGTTTTATTAAAATAAACTATTGTATTCAGTGAGAATGATCTATCGAGCACCGGTCATAGTTTTAACCTAAATTCTATTTTAATTTTAGATTGAAGTTCTCTTTGTGGCATTTAGTGCTGTAACTCACAAGACCAAGTGACTAGCATTGAGACAGCTAGCAACAAAAAAATTTCATAGTATCATTAAAACTTGAGCTAAAAATTGCAACAGTTCAGAAGCTGCTTTATGAGGAGCTCAGCCATAAAGAGCAGTAGGGGTCATAATCCCATCAGCCTTCTCAGCAAGTCAATCTGCCTGTAAGAGTCACAATCTTTACTTACTAAATTTTACCATCTGATCGTATGTGCAGAAAGCAGTAGCTTATTTTTGTACTACACCTTTGGACCCAAAGAGCCAGCTAGCTGAAATGTTAAGATACTTGGGTTCTAGTTGGAGAAAACATTGGTGGCGAGTCAGGAATTTCTTTGAATCAACTGAGTTTATTTGCAAAAATGCTACCAGTCGTATTTTTGTGAACACAGGGCAAGTATGATAAACAACGAACTATTTCCTTTCCCTTTGAAGATACGGTAAAGGCAGTGCTAGGATTCCTAAAGCCAGATAAAAACCACCACAGGTAGATAACACAAAATGCTGAGCCAGTCTAAACTTGTGATGCCACTTCAAATTTGTTCAAAGTATTTTTGATTAATTTTGTGGTAGCAAACTTCATGCTTTACCAAGTTTGTCTTTCTGCAGATAGCCCAAAGGATTTCTTTCCAGTCCCTTCCTGTTTCCCTCCTACTCCTTGATGCAGCGTTACTGCATTCAAGCCATGAACCACCTTTAAGTGAAGGCTTGAGGTTGGATTCTATCAATTTCTCAGTCATCACCACCAAGCTTTCCTTACCTGCTGACTTCTGTACTGCTGGATTCCTCACAACCAGCTTCCATTCACACTCTGCTGTGTGCTGAGCCTCTTCACAAGAAGGCTTTCCAGCCTTGCCTCACCATATTGCGTAGCAATCTGCTGCAATAACATAGCACCAGTGCAGAAACAGGACGATCCATACTGTTGCAGTATAGGAAACCATCAAGTAGAACTTTGGTTCTCAAATGCAACTTAGAGGAACTTAGAGGACCTCAGCTGTGATTCAAAGCAAAGCTTATTGCTTCAGCCAAGCCCCGAATTTGCATCAGTATCTGCACACCTGTGGAGTGGCACAAGTGTTTCTTAGATCACGTTAAAATCCCAACGCATTGCAGGTGAAGCACTGGGCTTCGACCCGCAGTACTACTTTGCCTTTGACTGTGTTATGTCTATGATCTTGCAATTACCAGATAAACTCCTTGTCATAAATTTTATGCCATACCAAGTACAACCTGAAAGGAGTGCTTCACTGCTTTTAAGCAGTGAAGTTTAATTCATTAAACTTTTCTCTGGCATCTGTCTGAAGCTTTAGGTATTCTCCTTAGAAGAGCAAAAGAAGTCAGAAGCAGCTCATTTACAACTCTGTGCATTAGTAACAGCAGCCCTCCTTTGATGTATTTTCCTTCATTTATACTCTACCTATTGCAAAGACATTCTAAGTGTTTACAGTACAATAGTAAATCTGTATGCAAAAGTAACTTGGACTTGCACATCAGCAGGACTATTCCACAAAATGAAACTAAACCAGAACCTAGCTCATGTCCTGTGCTGGAGGGCTTGTTTAGAATAGACAGGCTTTCAAAGGGAGCCTAGATCAGGCTCGTGGAGGAGGGTCTGTTCGCTGTTGGAACAAGAGGGTAAGCAAGTTTCAAGACTGACAGCGTTGCATTGTAAAACATGAGGTTTATTAGCACAAGTATCCATGTTAATCTTGAAAGTTACGCTAACATTAAGCGATACATCTGGAAATCTGACAAAAGTAGTACGCCAGTCTGTGACACAGTAGTCACTGTACTAAGCGTGTAGTTGTGAGAGGACTATATTAAAGTCTCCCCGAGTACATTAAGCTACAATGTAAAGAAATATTTCCATAAGATACTTAACACTGTAAGGAAATTTTCTGCTCTCAGTTCTAATGACATGGCTGGGCACGGGTGTACTTGTATGCAGAAAGACAGCGGAATACCAGTCAAGGACACCGCACTCGAGGACTTCTGCCTCCTATCTGCACGAAAAATCACTCTGAGCGCTCTTCTTTCCTTCACTGAAATGTTAAAGATTACTGATGGTTCCTCAACTTCATGGACAGAGTAATGTGAGAAGTTTCCTAAACTGTTTTTGCTAATTCTGATAGTTTAAATTTTATCGCAGTTTTCCTGAACTCTCTCTAACTATAACTAAACAACTCTATTTTATCCCCCTCCTCAAACCTTCTTGTCCTTTTACTTTTCACTTTCTCTCTTACAGGTTCATTGATGCCTCCACTTCTAGAGAAGTCTTTCTAAAAGTATTTTCAAAAGGTAGGAAATAAGCGCCATATTAATAAGAAAGGCCCAGACAGAGAAATGTGAGATGCAGTAAAGAGGAAGAGAAACAGCAGGTAAAACCATCCAGATGAAAAGATGCCAAGAAAATTTTAAGCTGAAGTTAGTAGAGAGAGAATAGAGAACAGGAATGTAGCACAGACCAAAACAAAGATCTGAAAGCCTGCAGCAAAGCATGATTAGAGAAAAAACTGACACTCAAGAATGACTAGAATTTTCCTTGGTTCCTCCCCCCCCATTACATGAGCAATAGTGCAGTTTTACTAGTGGAAGAGCCTGTAAACATGTTAACTGCTCTGGAAGTCGATCAACACTTGGCTGGATAATAGGTTTTCATTTTTTAAAATAAACTATTTTTCTCCCCATTGTTAAAAAAACCCTCCATACTTGAATCACATCCATTGGTATGCCATCTTTTGACTGCATCCCTGGAAAGCGATGCCTTCTTCAAGGCAGCTTTTTGATTAGCTTTATTTTGTCAGGTATTAATGGAGAGTTAACAGCAGAGGTGTGAGATTTAAAAAAAATCATTAATATTCTGAACAGTTGTGATGTAGGGTAAGAAAAAGACAGGAAAGTATATTGCTGAAATACAACTGAGGTTTAGACAAGCAAATGGATCATAGATTTAAAACTAATAGATCAGTCTAAAACGTCTCAATCCATTACTTGATGGTGAAATTTAGGATTAAAAATCTCCCCATTGTTAATATTCTAACTGTGTAATGAAACACCAACGCTTCTGTCACTTTTTCCAGGCTACATTATGTCCACTGTGTCACAAAGCTTCCAATGGATTTTCTCCACTTAGCATTTTCCAGAACGATGAGCTATGCCATTTTACAACTGCTTTAAGTAACTGGTTTAAGGTCTTTTGCCAATGCAGTAAAGAATTAGCAAGTTCAGTAAATCTGAAACTGTAACTGGATTTTAAGTTTTTTTAGTTGTTTAGAGATGACAATAAAACAATCAGACTTCATTTCTAAAGAAGAAATCACAAAGATATCAGCCATCACAGGTATGGGTACATAACACCTCTAAAAGACGAGCATCAAACAGAGATGCCAGTGGAAATTAGGGATTCTGGAGTAGGGATCGATATCTCTAAAAAACATTTTGGTATTTAGTATCTAACTATTTATTATTCAAAAGTTCAACATCCTAGATGTCTCTCATTCTGGAGAAAACAGGTACTGTTACAGAGATCAACATAGATGATCTCTGATAGAATGGGATATTCAGTCACCATTTTAGAGAGCTGATGCAGCTATTCCATGCCCAGTGTTCCAGCCCATCAGCAACATCAGCCCTTCCTACAGGTGAACGTCCGGCTTTCCACGCACTCTTCTGTGCCAACCTGTGTTGCTGCTCCTTAACTCTTCTCAGATTGAGACAATTACTTCACCTGTCAGTCAGTGATGTAAGGTGCAGAGATGCCCCAGCCAGCTCATACATTCAGTAGAATCATAGTGATATTTTGGAAATTTATTGGGAAAAAAACCCCAAAACACACCAAGCCCAAACAACCCCTCAAAATTTACGGTAAGTAATAATAGGTTTTCTTTAAAGTTACTAATAACCATTTACTCTAATAATACCAATTAATACAATTACAACCTATAAGGATCACAGCCTTGCCATTTCCTGGATAATTAATGCAAGAAAGGAAATTTGTAAAATAATTTATTCTGTTCTCCCCAAAACTATGTCTAAAAAGTGCATTCTGTCAAAACAGGGTTATATTAGTTTCTTAGCAAGCTATCCAGACCTAACAGGAAGTTAATAAATACAAGGCAATTCTGTGACATAATCCAGTTAAAGATAATTGCACAGACGATCATTCTTTACTACAAAAAATGTCTCATGTATTCCCACTAAAGAATGTTTGAAATGGAGTTTGTTCCTTACTCCATTAACAAAATGCGTACCAGATTAAATGTTTACTCATATTTCTGGATCTGCAGAATGAACTTCACATACAAATCGGTGTACCTGTACTGTAAATATAATATTTGCAAAAATATACTCTTTAAACCAGAACCCATGTGCAATTTCAATGGTCATACTGAAATTAGCCCCTCTTGGGTCTAATTATAAATTAAAATTAATAATTTTTAAAGGAAAGCCTTTTAATAATTGTGTATAAACTCTTATCAATGTGTCTTGTGCATAGAGAACAAAAAAGCCATGATCTATTCCAAGGAAATTCCTATTTCAAAATCAAGACAGTTATATTTGATAACAGGATTTCTCTTCCTAAATGGTATCTGCCTACATATAAAGCAAGTCCCCTTTTTAAAAACAAACAAACAAACAAACAAAACTACAAACACCCCAGCCCACTCCCAAAAAAACCCCAAACCAACCGAAAATGCTTTCAGTCTACTCTACCTTTTATATCAGTGTTAGGATAATATGTCAGATAGCCCTAATTTCAACTGTTTGAGAGAAGGAAAATACGAAAAAAGACGGACCAAATTGAAAAAAGAAAGACAGAATATGGAGAAGGGGAAATAAAATTATTAAAAATACAGATTTTTTTTCTCATTCTAAGATATAAAATGTGTATGATGATGGAGAGCTTCAAAAGCACAACCATACAATATTCAGTAAGCATTAGCTATTGTTCAAAACCACTCAACTTTTACTGACTCTCCAAAACTACCACTAAGTTCTATAGTTGAAAAAATATTCACGCAACAGGGAAGTGCTATAGCAAGCCTAATGATGAGGGGATTAGAATGGGAAGTGAAAGCACTGGATTTTCTTTTCTGGCAACATAGTTCAAATCCCAAGCGAGACAGTAGGATGAATGAGTCAGAGGGCCTTCATTCATTCTCCAGCAAACAACACACCACAAAAGATCCATACATTATGCCAGGAAAATACCGAGCAAGAATGAGAAGCCTTGGAAACAGAAATTCTTGACTCAGAGTCTGGTTGAAGGTCACTGCTCTAACACACAAAGTTCACTTCATTTGCATTTGGCATAATGATGTGTAAAGGAATATCTGAGTTATGATCTTTTATCTCCTGCAAATGAGCCAAAGATGGAGGCAAATATTACTCTCTCCAATTTCATAGCTTGGTGGCAGAGGACCAAAAGAAATGCTTCACATTATTGAAGGAGCTACTGAAAATATATAAACAAACTTTTTTCTAATTTCTGTTAAATTAAAAAAGAAAGTGTCTGTATAAAGGAAAACAGAGTCAGATTTAAAGTATCCAGTTTCCACATCAGAACTTCCCTATAAATTAATAAGCCTACATCCAATTTACTAGCTCAGATCCTGCTTAATAGCATCAGAAAATCCCTGTTAGCTAATTAAACATGATGAACTGATGTTTACCGATTCGCTAACAGCTCCCCCCTTTATTTCAGAACAAACCTATGCTACATTGATTTTTTTTTATTATTCCATGACGCTTGAATCAAATGAGATTAGGCACAGTTAAGAAAGCAGCACTAATCTGATGACACTATGCCAACAAATGAAGTGACAGGCCTTTCATTAAAAATATACAGAAAAGACTCCAATGGTGACTAGTTTATTTTCCTTCTTTTCAGAAACCTTTTTATATGACAAAAAGAGTCCTGAGCCTAATTATAATTCCATCTAATTATAGATGGAAGGCAACCTATAAAAGGCATCTAATTATAATTCCAATCGTATAATCTACTGCAAAGGATTATGCAATCCTTGAACAATTTGGAGGTGTAATTTACTGCAGGAACCAATAATGCACTTAGATATCTATCTTCAATGCAACAAATCAGGTAGGTAAGTGTCTAAACGCTGGCACTGGTGATTGCAGTCAGCTGCTGGGGCAGAAAAAAAAAAAGGGCATGAAATTAATGGTTGCTTTCAAGAATTTTAGACTTAGCAGTTTATTATTTGAACTGAGTGTGACCGAAGAGGAAGACACAAAGAAGCATTTGCTTCTTTACGAGCACTTGATCAAATGCACATACACACAGAGGACATTGACTAATCCAGTCCATCAGATTGTAAACTGCTGAACGATTTCCTTGCCTCAAGTCTGACAAATACTGTCCGAGAGTATACTTTAGCCAGAGATGTGCCTCTTCCCCTAGCTGGTTCATGAACTGAAACCAACTTTAGAAATACACTGCAGTTCTTCAGAAGTATACTCTCTCTATATATATACTATAAGATATAGTATTCTTTATCTTTTGAAAGTAAAAGCAACCTAAAAATATGTCATTCAGTCAGAGTATCTTATAATTTTTGCCATCCAAGGAACAAAGGCACAACATCTCATTTCGTGAAGTCAGATTTCTAAGCTCATAAAATGCAAGTGTCTCTATGAATAGCACTTGCATTCTGGTTCCCCTTGAGCTGAAGCACGCCAGCTGCAAGACTTTGAGAAAATCAGCTTGAACAGAAGAACATGGGTGGATCCTAAAAGCTTCAGCCTGGACATAACCATCACATAAATAAGGGAATTACTAAATTAATTGCACCATGAGGTCTTGCCTAAGAATGATTAATGCACGTCAAAGTTCTTACTAACTTCTTCCTTTGCTGACAGCATGGCATACAGAAATAGAAACCACAGCCTCTGACCCCTGCACATAGAACTAAAGCCAGGACAAGCAAGACAAGGACATGACTTAAATTACTGCTGTAGCTAAGTAAAAGTTATCCGCATACTTGAAGATCTTTCTTGGACTGTGCCAGCCACTGGTGAGAGGAATGCGTTGCTATCGTTACAAAGAAGCCTTGAACCAGGAGCATTCTGGTATTACAGTATCATGGTGGTGAACATGCAGATAAGAAAAGGCTGAGAGAGATCAAACCAGCAATGTTTAGAAAAGGCATGTTATGTCTGTAACACTATTTTACTAGGATTGTGTGAATACCGTATTGTGCTTCGGCACCCTCTGGTGCTGACTGGTGCTGAGAGTTAAAATTCTGAGAAAAAAATCCACTCCGTAACATTCCCAACTGTGGAGACACTCCTGACGTATGTAAAGAACAGGATCCTATTATTCCAAAGCACAAAACTGGTGCTCCAAAAATAGGAAATATGCAGAAGCACTAAAGCCCAAACCATGGAACCTAATAGCAAGAAACCTTTGTCTGAATATCTAAGAAAATCCTTGTATTTTTGATACAGTTTGGTGAAAAAGTTACTTCTTAAATATCTTAAAATGAGTTACTTATCATTAAAAGGGTCTTTGTTTGTTTTCAGTTATATATTTGCTAAAAATAGGATCATTCCTACTGCAACATTAAAATGAAAAGCTCTTTTTAATATGGCTCACTGTATCATCCCTCACAAAGAAGTTGGTGCTTGTGCCATGACTGCAACATTTTTCCAAGAGCAGAAACAAGTACAGTCATGTGAAATGAGCTCGAAGCACTACTGCTGTAAAAGGGGAGAAGCAGACATTACACCCACTGGGTATTACAGCTGCTGTTTTCCTAAGCCTTTTCTACCACACTCCAACAGTATTAGATCACAGGCATTTACATGCAAACTTGTCTACGTAGCATGTTTGAAATCTTTTCAATCCCTCTGTGTCTCTCTCAAAGCAATCACTGCATCTTTTCATTTGATAGTAAAGGTGACATAAAACTATCAGTTACAAAACAAAACTTTATTTAACATATTCCTGTATTTTTCCTCAAGATTCTCCCTTATATTTTTCAAAGGCAGCTGAAAAGATATGTTAAAATAAGGTTAATTTCATCCTCCAACTAATTTAGATTGATAAATTGACAAAAAAACCCCCGAAATTCAGTTGTCTGAAAAAAATTAAATTCCCCTGAACATTATACAACACGAGAAGAAGGATTCCCTGTATTACTTAACTTGCAAATAGTTAACACATACAATTTTTATGAAAAATGCAGACCGTGTAAAATCTTATTATAAACATTTCTCTCTCAAAATATTACATTATTACAAAGAAGATTTTAATCTTATTCTCTGTGGATCTGAGAATCCCCCTTACTACATATAATCACATTTCTTTTAATTCCGAATTTTAAAAAACAGTACCAGCATACGGAAGAATAACTGCCACAATTAAGGTCCAAGATTAAGATCTTTCCAAATTTTAAACCCACAAAAAAGTTGGTTTGGAGACATCTGCTAGCACACCTAGTTGTTATTAACCAGGGAGCACTGTTCGTAACGATAAGACCGTACCGATTAATAAATATACATACAACAGTTCTTACCAGAGAAGGAGTTTATCTCGGTCTATTTTGTACTCTTAAACTGCAAAACTTCTTGGCAGAAGACACACCTTGAGAAGTCCTATGCCCAATCACCAGTCGGACCTGCCTAGGAGACAGCAGCCGATGAATCACTGTGACGATAACTGAGCAGTGAGTTTCTCCCCCCCCAAATCAAGGAGAAGCTGTATACTGTGCTGAGTGAACTTCTTCACGCCTTATTTTTAGTTATTATTATTTTTCTTCTAGGGGAAAAATGTGCCAACTCTTTGCCAGTGAAATACAGAAGCCATTATGAAATACAGAAGTACCTACTTTCAGCTGAGAGTTTTGCAGGCTATTTCTTACAAACAATTTCTTCAAAAAAGGTTTACTTATAAACTGGAAGAAAAACTTTAAAAAAAAAAAAAAAGGCACAAAACCAAACAACAAGAAAAAAACTGACATGTTTAAATCTGTTAAACTATGCACAAGCTCAAAACACCCTCCACCAGTCCAGAGCTCAATAGATTAACAGGGAGAGGTAAACTTAGCTACTCCGGCATCACGTTATATTTTATTCACGTATTATGATTATTATTTGATTATGGAAGCCACTTAGGAGTTTCAGTTAGGATCATTCCCCACTCACCTAGGTTGTGTATCTGCCCTGAAAACATTTATGCTCTCGAAGCCTAGATGTATAACGGCACCGCTTTGCCATCATTTATCCAAGTGATTTTTTTCCTTCAATCCCAGGTGTAGCGAGGAGCTAGCGATCCGCCTAAGAGGCGCAGGCCCGCGCTGCGCTGCGTGCACAGCCTGGCTCTCAGACCTGTGCTGGGCAGCGCATTCCCCTCGGCTGCGGGGCAAACTTAGCCAGCTGGCTAGCTGCGACAGAGGAGCCAGCGGGCAGCTCCCGCGCGGCACTGCTGATCACGTCACCGGCGTGTCCTTGTTTTCATCTAAAAATCCGGCAAACAGTTCTCAAGTGAGCCGGCTTTCCGTAGGACAGTAGAAATGAGAACTAGAATTGTCAGATGACCTTTCCGTGGACAGGATCTGCCCGGCTTGCTGGGCTCTGATTTGAGACCTGTTCGACACCACACAACTCAGCATCTGGTAGGACATAAAATTATCTACACTGCCCTTTTTCTTTACAGAGTTAGCTCCAATAAATGGCATTTTAAGCAATACTTTATAGTCTGAGTGTCTTCCTTACTGGGACCATAACGAACCAGTATCTCCTGGTGCAAAACAACAGGTCGCTAGATAGCTTACAGGTATAACCCCAGAGAAGAGAGGTATGATATCACGAATGATAAAATTCATGAGTTGTAAACTAACGATTTCATCATTTATGTAAGTATATTAAAGGTGAGCCACATATGGCTTGCAGGTGTAAATTCCCATGCCGGATCCGTATCACGCAAGCTCTGCCAGCACAGAGATTGCGAAACAACCCGAATTTCTGATTTTACGAAGCAGCAAACTAGTACAGGCTGTTGGGGACTGATTTCGTCACGTTCTACTGGGCATTAGCTGCACGCCCACCCCACCCCATCCTGCCCTGCAGGAGTGAAGACCCTGAAAGAACAATCTCAACCAAAGCCAACCCCCTATCAAAGTTTCATCAGCGCCATGAACGTGACTCTCGTTTTCCATAGCCCAGGTCTTTCTGTTCCTCCTCTGCCCCTTCTTTTGTTCACCTGGCCCCTCCACTGTACTCTCACATCTTCCAGGGATTCCAAAGCAACTCCTCTGCCAGGTTCTGCTACTCCCTTTTAACTCGGCGTGAATGTTACTCGTCCAGCCTGCCCAGAGATACCATTTCTCACCCTTACACCAAATGCTGTTTCACTCTTTTCGCATTCTGGTTAGTAACATAAAACATAGAACTATCTCTAGTAGATAACTGTATTGCTGAAAAACAAGATGCAAAACTGTCAGTCAAAAAAACCTACAGCCTCTATGTAACTAATACCAATTACACAGCAATTAATGCCGAATACAAAAAGTGACAATTTCCCTTCCAAATTAGCCTTAAAATAGGATTAGTGTTCGAAGGTAAATGAAGCAGCCATGTTCCCACTTTTACACATACAACAGAATACCTTGTCATCACAACACTCACAAAAGCAAATGATAATTCTGTAGCAAGCATACTGAATAAAAGCCACTTCTATCAAAGCCACATTGAAATGTCCTTCTGTAATTTTGGATGGGGGCTGTGATGGTATTTCTTTCGGCTTTTTCAGACTATTTTTCTGGGTTCCACCTAGTGGTTGCAAACTCAAATATCTGCAAAATTAACTCGAGTCAGGTATTGCAATAATAATAATATTTACATTATTGCCCTGGAGGGTGATGGAAAAAAATAAAAGATCTTGTTATCAGTGATTCCATAATTTCCAGATATCACTGACTCTGGAAGCTGCTTGTTTTGCTTTGCTGCAGAAATGACTGGTATCTATTACTAATGTGAATAAACCAAGATGAACTCATATAAATGTGTATCACAATTCTGAATGCAGGAAACAAATTTTTTTTTTGGTTATGAAGTCAATGCTTACTGCCTACCAGCGTTTTGGAAATGGAAATAAAGCCCCCTGAAAGAACAAAGGGCATTATTTTACTTCAATGCTAGGATCGAGGAAAATTCACTGCTGATTTAGAGTGGCAGAGCTAACTCTGCACATTCATCACAAAGAAGCCTTTGTGTCTGCCCCGTCTGCACAGAGGAGCCTTTGATGTGCAGCTTTTTGTTTCTTCATACCGTAACTTCTGCAGGGCGATAAGTTGCATTAACTTCAATGACGGGTTTTATGAGACAAAAATCAGAAGGAAGAATATGGAACAGCGATTAAGCAAGGTTTAGCTATAAAAATCACTCGCTAGTTCAATGTTCTTCCACTATGGCTGTTAAAGCAGGGAAGAAAGTTTTACGGATAGATTACAGGAGCGCAGGATCGGAGTTCGGTGTTCTGCTTTTAAGCTAACTGCAAAATTGCAACATGGCGTTCACTTATACAATATACTAAATGACTTCCAGAACAAATTTATTGTGTTTACAGATATAAGGCATATTTTTTTTACATCTGTCAGTCCTGAAGCCCTGATCAAACCATAATATTCTATGCTATAATGTGCCAATATACAATGCAGCAGCCTATTTATGTAATCATTCCAACAAAGATTCTTGAGAGCAAATTTTAATTTAATTGGTGTACAGGGAACTTTGCTATTTTTACTTTCCTCAGATACATCTACTACCTTCAATACATGGTAAATTAAGTCTTGCAACTGTAATAATAGCCAGATTTCAAGTTGGCCAGTACAAGATACAACTGTGCCTCACATAATTAGTATAAACTATTGTATCAGCAACACATGTGGCAGATCTACAGTTCAGAAAATATTAGTCAAACTACATTACATAATCACCTTCGTTATGCGATTTTATAGATAGAAAATAAGAAAAAGAAGGATAGAGTAGAAATCCAGACAGGTAACTCGGAGCTGACCTAGCTCTGCTAGTGACTGGCACATGTATTTGACCAAGTCATTTAACCATGAGTCAGCCTACCTACAACTGGAATTCCACAATCTAGCTTGATTTCCAAAACCATTTTATACCACTACATCAAAATTTAAAAGGCTAAAAATTTTTAAGAAAGTCACAATCAAAGTATACGTTCCAGGTAACTGCTATGCTATTTCCAATGTTCATAATCCCAACGACTTCTTAGTTTTCCACCTGTGCACAAACTTCCAGTTCCTTCTGTTTGCTTCCCATACTGCAAGCATTTAAGCACGGGCGCTTAAGATAGGCCCCCAGCAGCGCTGCTTTCACAGAGGAAGAGTGAGATCCTCCCCCATCATGAGGACACCTCTTCCCTGATCCCGCACCATCGCTTCCCTTTAGATTACGGTGGCGCTTCCTCCGGATGTATTCTCTCCTATCCAAGCCTCTTCTGCTCACTGAAAGAACTGAAGAGACACCTGGGCCCCTGTAACCTTCACCCTCCTGATAAGTCCTTGCTGTCCAAGCAGACATGCATCAAGGGGCAAAAGTCTCAGGACAGAAAAGCCTTGACAGTCTCTCTGCAGTATCCTGGATCCAAGCCCCAGCGCTTGGCAAACAGCCCAAAACATCACATCGGGGTAGCAGGTGGGTGCTGCTGTTCCCTACAGATGGGAATCTCCAATACCTATCAGCTGTCTTTTCTTGTTGATGTTTGGTTCAGGCTCAGCTGGCTCTGATGCCTCCCCAATGTGTCCTTGTTCCTCCTCACCTCTTCCCAGGGCACCGCCCTTGTTCTGTGATTGCAGCTCTGCAGGCAGAGAAGGAGCCTTCTCTTCTGTTCCCAGAAATAACAAGGCTCCAGCCTGCTCCATCTTGGGATTGATTTCCTGTTGATCTCTTCTTTCTTCCCTGATGATACAAAGCCTGCTCACCTCCTCTCACAGTTCCTTTTCCTCAGTCAGCTCCTTAGCCAGAGCCCACCTCCCACAAAGCGGTCACCATGTCCACCCCATGTTCACAGAGAAGCGCTAGACACCTAGACGCTCCCTGAACGGTCCCTCTGAGTAATGCCATCAATTTTAGTATGGTTCATAGTAGGAGTTATTCTATATGAGAAAATTAATTCCTGCCATCTGGTCACTCAATGTCATATTTGCTTAAGCTAGATCTCAAAAGGCTGATGGCAATATGTTATGTGTTATGTATGGGGTCAAGGTACCAGGTAAAAGAATTTGGGGACCTTCCAAATAACAGTGAGCACAACTACCTTGTTTATAATAATGCCATTGGAGAGATACAGAAATTTCCAATTTTCCCAGCAAGCCCAGATCCGTTCCATCAGTATTCACCATGCAACTTTTTTTTCTTTTTCTTAATACTTCCCACATAGACATAAAGAGGATGGAGGGGGTGGGGGGGAAGGAGGAATCTGTTTGGATTTCACTCTTCTTTTGGGATTTCTACATTTAACATATGTCACTCTGGTGTGAGAAAAGATGTTGTTACAGAATGTTTGATCATTGCACACCTCTTGGCTTTACAAACTAGAGATGTGACAGAAAATTGACAAGATATATTATTTACTCATAAAAATGTATATTCACATAACAAGATTTCATCATCGATTCTTCCGGAAATAAGGGAAAAAGAAAGTCCTTTTCACATGAAGAGCTGCTTGTGTTCTTTATATTCAGGTCACGACAACAAATAGAACTAAGCTTTCAGCTGGCAGCCTTTAATTTAATTCTGTTAAAGTGAATTTCCTCCCATTTTCATTAGAGAAGAATTTACAGCAGACTGTGACCCAAACAAACAAAATCACAACTTCTCCACCTGCCTATCATTAACAATAACCCACATAGCAAATAATAATCTCCAGTTAACTTTAAAAAAAAAAAGACATCAAAAATGTTATGTTATTTTTGAAAAATGCGTATAATGTAGTAAACATATTTCACCCAATATGTGAAAAATCTGTGGAGAAAATAGCTAGCTGTAGTACAACTGTAAATTCTAAACAAGAATTTTTGAGTGTTGTGGATAATAATTTCTAAAATTTGAAAATTATATTTCACAGTTAACCCATATGGTGCACATCACCCACTTGTGAATTTGTTCCCATTTACCCTACTTCCAAAGTATCAAAAATTCATACCATTCCTTTGCATCAAAGTATTGTTCCCATCATTACACTAACCACAGACCCACGTCTGCTTCACACCATTCATCACATCCATATCTAGCCTACAGATAACCTCTAGGGTCTCTGTTTGCCCTGATGACAGAAGATTCAATCTACTCTTGTGCATCTCTGATCTACATTCTAGTATCAATTATATCAGAAAAAAAAAATCTGAAGTCTTCTCTGACTACTCACTATAAAAATAATTTCAGATTTCTACCTGTATGAAAGAGAATGCTCATTTTCACAAGAAGTAGATCTGAAGTTTCTATAACTCCTGTAGAATGGGATGAGCTTCGTTTCCCATTTGGCAGAGAGCGTGCAGGGATGCAAGAGGCCCAAGATGGCAGTGGTATCCCATTAGTCACACCTTTTGGTTCAAAGAAGCTGGAGTATCCACAGATAACTCCTTTGTAGTACACGTGCTTCATCCTCTTCCCTGTCCACTGTGTGTGTGTGAACCACAAGCTGCTCAGCATCTTCTCTGCACAATTTGTGCCTGTGCAGGCTCAGGTGTTCAGTCACACTCCCTTCACACTTGCCAAGTGGGAGTAAAAAGTGAGAAAGATGAAGAATGTCAGCGTAGAGTTAGAAGGCTATGGGTTAGTCAGTTCCATAGAAATAGCACGGAGCTAAAATTCTGCAGGACACCGGGTTGGGTATCACCCTCACTTTACCTACAAGAAACTGCAAATGGCTTGCCAAGCCATGCTGCATGGCCAAGGCAAAACCAAGGTTAGAATGTGAGAATTCCTGGCACCCGGTCCATTACCTCGTATTGCACACTGACTTTAGCTAAAAAAATCAAATTCAGAAATTGTGATGCGGTTCCATTCAGTGAATATTTAACTGGATAAAGCAAATTTACAAATAAACCTTTAAAATACAATCCACATTTGCTGGTTCTAAAAATCCACAGAGGGATAATTTTGCTGCAAATTCTCAGAACAGTAAAATCAACACACATCTGAAACAGATCTAGTAAAAACTTGTTGGGGGAGGGAGGAGAAGAGCATATATATAATTCTGGGCTAGATTCCCAGCTTGTGCAATATTCGTAATGACAAACTGACAAAAGGACATGATTTTTAAACAGTATTGTTTCTGCAATTAGCTCAGGGTCAGCATTCTCATGTTACGCTGAGTCAGTCCCTCATATTCATAAGTGAGTGAAAAGCAAAATTTAATCAAGAATAAAAGCTTTTCATCCTTTTAGAACATGCTTGGCAAGCTCTTTCCAGAAATGGCACTGACTACACGCAGCCACCCTTAGGGACACACTTACTACCCAGTGATGATCCGAACAGTTGATAGGACACTCTGACCCCGCAATAACTTTTAGCTGTCAAGAAAAATAGTCCACACAGCACTAGTGTCACACTCCGGGAAATCTAGAGAGAACAATAAATCCCGGAATATTAATGTATCCCTCAAAGAGAGACGAGTCTGCAGCCATTTCTCTTCCTATCCCTATTCAGAGGAGGTCCCAATTAATGCAGATTAAAAGCACCTTTCCCCTGAAAGAAAGGTAATGACAACTTTAAAGCCTGGATTTATTAACCAAGGACATCGTCAAAAGAACGGTTGGCAAAAATCACCTACGTTTTCTCTGTTAAAGTGAGCATCGTGCCAACTCTGTCCATCACAAAAAGGAGGCACTCTGGGCCAAATTATACTCTTACTAACATTGATATAGCCTTGAAATAACTCTGTTGTCTTGATTTTATTAGTTCAGATTCAGAATGATTGAAATGAAAGCAGAAGTTAACCCAGCGTTTTTACTTCCAAAACATGCCTGTTATCTGCACCGCGCCGGGTGACCGCACTGCACCACTGCTCAAACACCGCACGCGTTTAATAAGCGCGCAGCGTTCCCAGAGCACGTGGGTGAGGAGGGAAAGCAAATACTGCATTTAAACGGTGTGGGAGAAGGTAAGGATTTTTTTTAGATTGTTTCAGATACATTATCTTTTAATTGTATATTCAAATTCTTGCTTTTAATCTGCTTCTTGATGATGAGCAAATTGTAGATATTAATAATCTCAAAGTACTACACCTTAGCATGTATGCTAGAGAAACACGTCCTGCTCCTCTCAATTATTTTGGAAGTCTTGAGAGCAAATCTGGGTACTTGCTGTTGGTTTTCTCCTACTTCTTTTCTAAGTAAACTCTGGCAGAGGCAGCGTAATCTTTATCAGTGTCTCAAGTTTATCTGGACAATATAACTGCTTCATGCTTACAAAATGAAGAACCAAGGAACTGAGCTGAGGAAGCAACGGAACAGGCAACAGGAGAACTCCGTCACCCAACGGCATTTAGTAAACCCATGCAAAGGAGAAGAGAAACTTGTTGAAAAGCAGCTAAGCTGTCTGGGTAGATTCTATCAGACATCTTTTGCCATTCAGGTTTTACATATGGGAAGTGACAAACAAAATAAGGTAAAGAATAATAAGGCATTTCCAGAGGAAGTTTCATCTCAAAATTTTAAAGTTACCTTGCAGATGACTAACTTGCACAACAAGACGCGGAATAAGAAAGCATCTACTGTCTATACTTTACAGAAGGGAAAATGGAGCAGGCTGCCGACAGTCACACAGCATGGCAGCGGCATGGCTGGAATAAGAATCTGGAAGTTAAGGATTCAATCACTAGACCACAGGTACACACTTCTTCTTCTGAACTGCATAGGAGGAGCTGAGCTATAGTGTCATTTGAAAAGCTTTAAAGGAACAACTCGCCTGTGTAAATATTTGTTGGCTTGATATTAATTTACAAAAAATAAAAGCCCAGATGGTTACACCTAGATTTCAAAATGTAGCCAATAACACCACCTTGCACTGTCAACTTTGTCTTTGACAATTACTAACTTAAGGATCTAGTCCTTAAGACTGCTTTGGCACTTAAGGTAAACTGAGGTGTATTCCCCATAAATTTGAGAATTAACTTGAGACAAAAAATAGGTGTTGCTTATCACCTTGTTTGCTCTGAAAATGACAAACAACATAAAAAGAGACTAGATAAAATGTCACAATACCAAGGAGACAACCTTAAGATGAAGAAGAACAAATACAGAAAATTAAGGTGAATGAAATCCTGTGTCTAGGATTTCTCACACACACACACGCACACAAAGTGGAGCTAAGTGAAAGAGAAATGGAGAGCTGCAGCACAAACAGAAGTGCCAACACAGGGAGGCCAAAGATCAAGGTTGTAGTTAAGAAAATTCATTCAAAATGCATCACAGATGAACACTTTGCACAGAATACAACTTGAGGAAAGTATGCAAAAGGACACTGAAAATAGCTGCATGAGAAATAGTTTAAGAAATGAGAATTGTGGGCTTATTACCAAACCTGAAATGTTAATAAAAAGCAAAAGAGCTTAATCTTTTCAGAATAACATAGACAGGCTCTCCTTTGACAACAGAAATGCACAAAAAGTTATGCTTCTGAAATGCAGTGGAATGCAAAAATGAGTGAAATGCGGAACGAAACAGCACCAATGAAAAGATGCTACTAGCCAGTTCTCACTGTGTCAATACTACAGAATACGGACAGGAAATTTCAAAGTAGAAAAGGCCAATCAACCAAACAAGAAATAATCCTGCAAAGCAAATTCCCACTGGAAAACAAGCATAAAGTTACAAAAACAAGGATAAAATTATGACACATACTCACAAAACGTGATTTTAAGCATAACAGAAAAGGGAGCTTTTTAAGGATAGCTGTATATAGTGAAAAGGAGGCATCACTTTGGATGTTTTTGAAGCATGCTTGACACAAATCTTATGCATTTCTGAAACAAAAGTTGATATGCTCTGATGAAAAAAACAGATCCAATTAATAACAGAAAATGTGGAAACTGTCTTGAAACAGACTCCCATCTCTCTGGAATTCAGATGTACTCCACTTTTGGCAAGAGGCACCAGCTGGGACTTCTCCAAATGTCCCGTCGCAGTACTCGGAGAGATCCCACATGACTCTGCATAGGTTTGGCACTAATAGGGAGCACTCTTGAAGTAAATGTTTGTCAAGCATTTGCCACTTCAATCCTCCAGAAGGAAAAAAAAAAAAAAAAAAGTGTGATTACTGAAATTAATTTCTGGAAGTGTTGAGAATCTCCTGCAAGGTTCTAATGCTCCAACTATTTTCAGTGAAAACAGTCAACAGCAATATCACAAAGGGCATCAATGGAAATTAAGGATGGAAAGCACCTTGTAGTCATGATTCTCATCCTTGTGTGATATGAAGAAAGCACTCTTGACCACGACTGCAATAATCTGCATTTATTAAAAATGTTCCTTTGACCAACAGTCTGTACTATTGCAGTGACGGCATCCAAATGTACATATTCAGGAAGCAGGAAAAACCCTCACAAAACCAAAGTCACTGTAGACACCTGGTTTTATATAGTTTGTTTTCTGAAGAAAATATAACAATAAATATAGAAATAAAATATTAGTAACATAGAAACAAAGAATAAATCTATAAAGAAATTAATAGCAAATGTGTGATACATAAATACATGGCATAATAAAACTGTAAATACGAATGATGACGATAGAAATATGACTTTGCATTTATTCCAAAAGAAGATATTAGAAGGAATTTGAGCAAATACAAATAATCTGCAAGTGATACCATTCCAACCATTCCTAGGCTCATCACCAGCTGCATCACCAGAGAAAACAATGACGAAGATCCACGGACGGTACACCGCGTATTTACAAGTTACTATTAAAAATTTACTCATGCAACATAAGGAAAGGGGTTCAAACTTTTCCATCAAAAGACTGCGTTCATCTCACAGCTAGCTCTGCAGCAGCTGATCTGTCAATAGAGCTGCCCAGAATTAACATTGTCCGTAGAATTAATATTGTAGTCCCTCGTAGGAGTGATTTGGCATGATTGCTCATGTCCCCCAACTCCTCAAGGCACCGCCCTTGGGAATTACTCCTACCTACCCAACTATACTTGAGAGAACAGAACACGTATTAGTCCAACAACAGCCATAAATAAGACAGTTGGAAGAGGTTCGTAACAGCGGTCTTCCTGCCGGCAGCCTGACAAAGAGGGGCAGTTCTCCAGTGCCCTGATACTCGTGTGGAGATTACAGCTCCCACTGAGGAAAAGGCAGGGATGCAGAAGCATCTATAACGTGAAGCATTTATCTTCATGTCAAGAAAATAAAAATAAAAAATCAAATCAAATTGTAAATTACCAAAACTCTCCCTGAAAGAGTTCTTTCTGGGATCCTCAGGCCCTGTGCATCCCAGCATTTTTCCCACCAGTTTAAAGAGCGCTTTCTCTTGCTGCACTACACAGACAAATCATCATAGCAGTGGGGTTGCAACAATCCCCACTTCACAGGAGAGAAAGAAAAGAACCTGAAACGTACAGACTGTGTAAGGGTCCCATTTAGGTAATCTATACATGACACCCTATATATACATGCAGCCTGCTATGATCTCTTGTTCTCAACAAGTACATTACCTATAAAGGTTCTTAAAGAAAGATGATGGTACCCCCAACAAACATCTGTGGAAGCTCTGTAAATGTGGAAATTGGCTTTCTAATAAATTCACTGAAGCTCAAACCTTACCAAAATTAGTTGGATATACGGCACATAGCGGTTTTTTCCCCCATAATGACAGAAGTTAATGCTGAAACCCAAGTTGTAAAAAGTCTCTGGAAGAACACTTCAATTTCATAATTAATTTCTAGATATTGATTTTAATTGATGAAAGAGTCCTATAGGATGGTGCTATTTTTGGCCTGCCACTGACACACTTGCTGTCTTGTGTCAAGGTATTCCCACCTCAGTTTCACCTCATATTTAAAACTAGTAAAACGGCACCTAGCTGAGCAAAAATTTTCCAAGTGCCAGTAACTAAACCCAGCACAACTGTACTCCAGGAAACTTCTACTCCCTGAAACAGAGCACAAAGTTGAAGCAGAGCTAAGATGAAAGCCAGCTTGCAACAGAAGCGGGCGTCAGCTGGCCCCAGAAGAGGGAAAGTCCAAAGGACCGATCCAGGTCCGGCCTCCAGCAAAGGTTAATCTGATCTGTTGTTTTTGCCTGACACACCACATTCCATCAGTCCGTGGACCGGGAGCTGCCCTGTGTCTCATGCAGCAGCTCCATCTGCTGCCCAAAAGGAAAGGCGGCCTTTGCGTTGGGACTACATTTACAGAATAAAAAAGGAAACCGACTCAAATCATTCGAAGTATCTCTGGAAAATTTCCAAACGCTTCCCCAGTCAGTCCTCCTGCGCGAACAGAACCAACAGCCAGCCTTCAGACATAAACCAGCTAACCAAAATGAAAGTATGAGAGGAAGTGACAATCATCTGTGCCGGGATTCTTCACTCACACACCGTCGGAACCAGTCTTCTCCCAGCCAACTCCGACGCTTCGCTCGCCGCCGGCATTCAGGGCCGTGCTGTCCAGAGGCGCCACGTTCCCAAAGCACATAAACGTGCCTAGGTATTCACAAGCTACAAGATGTTTATGGCAATTCCTAGTCACTTACAAGTGGTTTATTCGAGTTGCACAAACATAAATTTAAGCTTATTATTCTGCAGATCAACTCAATTCTCAAAAACAAAAGTTCCATTTCTCTTATGCAGTGCAGAGCCTTGAGGACTCAAATTAAACTTTCCACACTTTGCATTCCTTTACCAGGAGCAATATGAAGCGTTCTGTCCGTATCAGAACAGTTGTGGTGAGACAGTATGGACCCAGAGCTTGTAAACTCAATCAGACCTACTCTGAATCTCGTGTAACTCGGTGATTTCTTGGTCGGTGTTTACAACTGCTCCAGCTCCACAAGAGTGAGTTAGCTTGGGGGGGTGTACCCTCCAACATGGTACGTGCTGTGACTACTGAGCCCTTCTAGAAACTCCCCGGTTTCTGGGCAGCGTTGCAGGAGCTATGTAATACTCGACAAGCTCGCGAGCTTCCCCTCACTGCTGGCCACAGGCGCGCTAGCTGACTTCATGGGAATCACGGGGAGTGCCATCAGCGTGCCTTCATTGCCCGAGTCACCCTGGCTATTCATTAAACTCCGTATCTCAGCCCTTGATGCGATGGCTAGTGGATTGTGTACCCTGACCAGCTTATTTGACGTCGATTTGATTAGCTTCCTTGTTCCTCACGTATTAGGATGCACTTATGTTAGGGTTTAACCCCAGTCAGCAACTAAGCACCACATCGCTGCTCACTCACCCTCCCTGCCCCGGTGGGATGGGGGAGAGAATCGGGGGGAAAAAAAAAGTAAAACCTGTGAGTTGAGATAAAGACAATTTAATGGGACAGCAGAGGAAGAAAAGGAATAATAGTAATAATGATAAAAGGATATACAAAACAAGTGCTGCACAATGCAAGTGCTCAGCACCCGCCGGCCGATGCCCAGCCCGTCCCCGAGCAGCGATGGCTGCCCCCCGGCCAGCCCCCCCAGTCTCCATAGGGAGCACGACGCCGTAGGGTATGGAATGTCCCTGGGGCCAGCTGGGGTCAGCTGTCCTGGCCGTGCCCCCTCCCAGCTCCTGGTGCCTCAGGCAGAGCAGGGGATGCTGGAAAGGCCGTGACTTAGTGTCGGCACTGCTCAGCAACAACTGAGCCATAGGTGTGTTACCAGCGTTATTCTCATCCTAAATCCAAACCACAGCACTGTGCCAGCTGCTAGGAAGGAAATTAAATTTGGAACAATGATCCATGTATAATGTGATGGTTTTACCCACATTGAAAATATTATCACGTAAGAGAATATTATTTCCCTAATTTATTTTCTTTTTTGTTCTTTCCATTTACGAGAGGTTTTTTTTTTTTAAGGTCTCCAAAACATTCTCAGTCACTAATTTCTAAGCGCGATTCCCACGTCCCCTTTCTCTACCTGTGGACTCACAGTAAGATGCTGCAGTGTCTAGCAGAGATTGCATGGACACGTTTTTACTGGTCACTTATGTCTTGCCTTTCAGATTCCCACACAGTATCTTTTTTTGTCTCATGTGGTACTGGAAAGCCAACAAAATGCTGCAGTGCATGGGATGTCCAGCAAACATAATCACAGATGCTATTGTTTAAAAACACAAACAAAAAAACCAAAAACCAACACCTCCCCCCCCCAATAAAAAAAAAAACCACAAAACCCCCTGTTTAGACTGTCCCTAAAAACCTAGAATGCTGGAAATTGCTGATGTTAAATTACTTGGCTCCAAATAACTTTGGAGCTGACCCAGTGTAGTTTCCATATCCTTGATGCTATGACTGAAAGGTTTTTTGTTTGTCCGGAATGTTGGCGTTTACCTCAGAGGCGGACTGCTGCTAAACACGCATAACTGCAATATGAGAAACGTGCGTTATTTGTTAAAGCCAAATCATTTTATCACTCCTCAGCGTATCACCTTCCTCTGTGTAAGAAGACCCAATCCTACAAAGACTTCCTTACGCAAATTTATGGCCGTTTGGAGGAACAGCTCCCCAGAATCAGGCAGTTGTGGAATGCGATTACAGTCCCCCCAAAAATAAGGATGAATGTTGAAAACGCCCAAGGGGGATGCCGGCAACAGTTTCCCATTGATTACCGATGAACACAACTGAAAAGCAAGAGCCGGCCTCTGTGGGGAGGGGCAGCGGTAGCCCGGTGGTAGCCCGGGGGGGGGAGCCCGGTGGCCAGCGCCCCGCGAGCCCCCCGCGGCCCCGCCCCTCCCGCGCGGGGGCGTCGCGCGCAGGCTCTACGGGCGGTGCGCAAAAGGCTCCAACAGGTGGCTCCGTGGCGCAATGGATAGCGCATTGGACTTCTAGCGGGTGAAGGGATTCAAAGGTTCCGGGTTCGAGTCCCGGCGGAGTCGTGTCCGCCCTTTTCTTTTT